>JAQQAE010003795.1:0-19661 GCA_029823295.1 Pseudamia nigra | reverse complement strand
GGGGGTGCCCTTTTTTCTCGGTTGAGCACCTGCCCCTCTAAACCTCTGTGCACGCCACTGGTTAGGTCATATGTTTTTGTGAAGCCAGGGAGGCAGGATCTGTACTGTATGGTAGTAGAGTAGGTCGGCTTTCAGATCATATGAGTTAGATTGTGACGTTTGTTCAGTTGGCGTAAAAATGTTGTGAATATTGCAACCGCCTGTCTGATGATCCGGCTGCAGTTCAGTTGACCTCCACTGGACGCCATAGAAAAGAGGGTTTGAGAAGCCAATAAACCCCCCTTTTTGTGTTCAGTTGTTTACCTAATAGTTTTTATAACAAGTATTCAGAAAAGTATCATAGTACTTTGTGTAATCATAGTTTTGGCCTGTGCGCCTAAATTTTGACCTGTGCACCCAACTGTTTCAGGTAGGGAGAGCATGTCTGGAGAGTCTGGAGGGTTGTGGTAGCTTTTTTTTTGTAAACAATATAAGTCCAGTGGGGCTTGGTGTCAAATACAAACTTGTGTGACTCTAAGTTTGTGAGTGCTAATTAATATGATCAAGTGTTACTAATATTAGCAGTGTTGCAGAATCAAGGCCATCAAATGTTTTCTGGGATTTCCCAGAGATACATAGATTTTGTATTTTGTGCTTTCTGGCATGTTTCAGATGAAAATTTTTGTTCAACATGGTAGAAAACTCAGAAAAAATGGCAAAGCATGTCATGGCCACTTTAAGCATGTCTTATGGAGTGTTAAAAGTATATTACAAAACAAATTCTCACTTTAAAAGATATTTTTCACATTCAGGTAAATATTCTCTATATGTTGAGTTCTTGTGAATTATATACAGAATGGTGTAAATTCTTGGCGAAGTCGCACTAAAAAAGAAATATTATTTTCAAGGGACTTCCAGGTTAAATAAAGGCTAACTAAGGAAAAGTAACTGGTCTGTTATTACCTTATTATTACTATTAATAAACCATGAGGTTTTATCAAAGTTTATTAATAAAACTGTGTATTTCAAGCTTTAAGTGGTATCTTAATATAAAGTGCTACTAGACGTTATTAGTCATCCTCACATGAAGACAAAGATAAACAGAGGTTACAGATGAAGGCTGTGGGTATCTATGGTGGAGGAGAACCATGGCCTTTTTGGCAAGTCCAGTCAGTTTTCACATGGGAAGCTGGTCACTGCAGCCTCCTGCTGGGACTCATAAGGAAGACAGGGACAGACAGGAAGCCACAAATGAGAACAGAAGCTGTTTATATGGCCCTGTGCATACCAGAGTGCCCATGTACATGTCTGGATTACCCTCAAGGCAAACAGTCAGATGCCTCAGGGCTCTGGGCCACTGTTGAGCATGTAAACAAACTTCAAAAAACAGAATGCTAGTGCTGCTGAACTCGCATTCTATCTCGCCAGGTGAGATTAAACATTTTTTTGCCCTTTAATCCACTCGTGTAGCTGCAGAGCAGAAAGTGTTCCTAAGTGATTTTGTTTGGGTTAAGGGTTGAACAGACTCGTGCAGCAGAGCTCTTATCTCCTCAAGCATCGTGCTGAGAAAACATTATAGTGAAGCGCAGAACTTCTGAGGTCATGTGCTGTTATCCTCAGGGGTGGATAGTGTGTAATCTTCCTACTCACAAGAAAGATTTTTACATGAAAAGAGTTGATTTTGAGAGATCAGTCAAAGCCAAAGATAATTTTTTTACATCCCCATGTAATATTCTCGTGATATAAACCTGTATGTGGCTCTGATATTTTCAGCAATTTACAGAACAAGAATTGATTTCTGGAGAAACTAAAACATTGACAATATCAGTGTCCAAGTTGTTCAAAAATCAGCTTCATAACATGGACACAGATGCTTAACAAGTTTAAGAATTTCCGTAGCTAGGGGCCGGATGCTATTCCAGTATCTGTAGCTCCACAGGGAAACACAGCTGATATATCCCCTGGGAATGTGTTTATATCGCACAGACACAGAATGACTTAAAGGGTGTTGTAAAAAAATATCAGTAAAATTCACTTCTAGACTTAAACTTTAGAAACAGCAGCAAAAACCAACAAGACAATATTTCCGATTGTCTTAAAACCTTTAAGGGTGTTAAGATAAGTGCCTCCTTGGTGTGATCAAGGCCAACAGCCTGGCTGAGATTATGATCAAGTTTAAAACAGTTATCAGCCTTCAGTGAGACAAGCAGAGAAGAAAAATCCACATCAAAAGCCACAGCGAGTTCAGTCAACAGTGGACGAGGTCTGGAAACAATTACTGCTGTTTTTCTATCGACACTGAAATTACAACTATTAAGTTAAAGTTTGTAAAAGTAAGTGGTTGCAAATTCAGGAAAATGTCAAACTTAAAGAATGAGGATTTTTTTTCATTGTCTTTATTTGAAAAACTTGATTTTTTTGTAGAGATGACTTAAATGTCTCCATCCTACCACCCACTACTGCCTGTTTCAAGAAAAGACAATAATTCAAAAGTGTCTGAATCAGTATTTGTCATAGTTACTGACCACAAGCAAATCTCAAACCAGTTGACTTTTGGGAAGGCGTGGTACTGCATGTAACAACAAAACTGGCAAGTGCTTGGAAGTAGCTGAACCAATATACTTGAAATGTGCCATGGTTATGGCAAATTTCTGCATCCAGTTTATTTTGAGACAAGTGGCACTATTCCTTTTCATTTGGTTTGCCACTACTGTTGTGACTAGAAAAGACATGATAAACTGACCACTATACTGTATTATCTGTTTCCTGTCAACTTCTGGAATTAATGGCACCTATGCTTATGAAGAAAAGAAGTGATAGCTTGAAAGTGGCTGAACCACTGAAGACGTACCCTCTTCACAGTCTTGTACATGTTACAAGAATGTGATTCAAGAATGAAACTTTACAATATGTCAGAGCTGTGATAATAGACTTCAACAGTTGTCTATCAAATGGAGACAGTAATTTATGCAGCTGCTCTTAAACAGATTGGTGCAATCTAAGGCTATGAGAATGAGCAGAAAAACATTTTGTTTCTGTTCCACGTTTCTTCGTCTCTACATAAGACAATCTCATCTTAGACTATTTTATTTCTTTACATAAAAATAAATTATGTACATATATACTGTATTTATCTTCCTTGTCTATTTCAACACCACTGTTAATGATTGTAAGATGTGATCGCAGTGTGACATTTGGATTTGTTCTGAGTTCTAAATAAAGTTGTTGATTAAAAAAAACTTTTAATACACGCAACTTGCAGCCATGACAGCTTTGCAGCTACTCTTGTTCCTAAAGGAAACTGAAACTTAAGTGTCTATTGCTACTTTTGTACTGATAGTATCACTTGAACTCCCCTCAATTCAACACAGAATTTTTTTGAGTTATGTGAGAAAAGGAACCACAAGGTCCTACCAGGTCCCTTTTCTACTACCATCAAGTCAACTTGAATAAGAATTGAAAACATGTAAAACCATGCAGGTCACAGACTGTTCAATATAGAACCAGCTCTTGGTCAATATTAATATATTAATACAACAGTCACTGTGTGTCATATTGCACTGCATGGCATTTCTGTCATTTTCATGCTCTGTTTACAGTCGATACATTGACCACAGATTTGATGGGTAATCAACTACGCTGCCTGTCCAAAAAGTCACTACCTTAACTAAGAAAATAGATTACATGCTTTCCCTGCTTCCACTGCAGTGATTAATATATTTCAGTAGGTATTTTATCCTAAGTGTCATGGCCTGGGTATATTCCAAGATGACAATGGGCTCAAATAGTCTAAGAGTAGTTATGAAGGAGCATGAAATATCATTTTCACACATGGATTGGCCTCCACAGAGTCACCCCATTGAGAGTCCTTGGGATGTGCTGGAGAAGATTTTTACACAGCAATCCAACTCTCCGTCTGTACAGCTCTTGATGGAAATAAAAGTTGCAGCATTAAATAAGCTTATTGAAACAATGACATGGATGCTGTTGCTATGAGATATCAGAATGTGTGACCTTTTGACCCCTCAGCCTATAAGACCGATGGGGCATTGTCACCACCTAGGTGGTCGACACTATTGTTGCATCTATTCACAGTCTTGGATGAATTAAAATTCGGGCAAACTTGAGCTCAAGGTCAGAGGACAAAATTTCTGAAAACCTTGTGAATGCATTAACTCAAGAAAGAAATCTTATTGGCTTTTCAGTCTCAAACACGTACTATAGTTGTATCTATGAAAATCATTGAAAGAGTTTAAGTTTGGGTGAAATTTCTGAAAATCTTGCAAACACCATAACTTGAGAAGGAATCACGGAGGCTTTTTGACTTAATACCATACCTACAATTGTTAATTCCACATTTTTCTATCATTCATGTGACTGAATGACTTTACTTCTTTGTTCAGCCACCTTCAGTGAAACACTAAGTTGGTATCAACCTCCACAATGACAATGTATGATTTGATTTCATGTTGATTTCATGTTGTTATTACTGTACCTCTCTGTCACAGTTCAGCTAAATATTGTTCCATCCAGATAAACACGCTGCCTCAAGATCAACTGCCATAGGTCAGTACCAGTTAAGAATTTTACTACCAGGAGGCTGAGGGGTAAAGCTGGTGGCTCCTAGTATTTTTTCTTTTGGTATAGGCAGTGTATGTAAATATATTCTTCCTTGAAATAATCTTTAAATGCAAGGAAAGCATTATTTTGAAAATTATACCTCACAGTTACGGGCACCATATAGTTGCAGTAGTCCTCAGGATGTCACAGTATCTTCATGTTCTATCACTGTTACGTCTTTTTCTGATCCATGCTGGTGAGGGAACTATACATAAAGTGAAACTTCTTCTCTGTAGCAGGGTTCATTCCTGGTCTTCCTTTCCTGGGACAGTCCTCATGAGAGCCAGTTTCATCATCGCATTTGATGGTTTTGGTGATTGCACTTGGAGAAACATTTAAAGTTCTTGAGATTTTTACAGATGGACTTTCCTTCATTTTTTAAAGTAATAATGTACTGTCTTTCCTGTTTACTTAACTTAGTGTTTCTTGCCATAATATGGATTTGTGCAGTAGTTGTAGTAGCGCTAATATGGATATTAACTCTGCACCTACCCTTCCTTTTTACAAGACAACTGATGCTCTAAAGCACATTAAGAAAGTAGGAAATTAACTCACCCATGAACTGGAAACCATTCATGAATCTGATGAGAGAATGCCATAAGAGAGTAAAACTGTCATCAAAGCTACTGTAAATGTTGCTACTTTACACAATCTAAAATATAAAATATGTTCCGGTTTGTTTAACACTTTTGTCTTTACTACATAATTCCACTTATGTTCTTTCAGAGTTTTGATGTCTTCAGTAATAATGTTGAAATGGGCAGTGGGTAGCACTTGTGCCTCACAGCTAGAAGGTCCGGGGTTCGATCCCAACGCCGATCGGCGGGTCCGTTGTGTGTGGAGTTTGCATGTTCTCCCCATGTCTGTGTGGGTTCTCTCCAGGTACCCCGGCTTCCTCCCACTGCCACTCTAAATTGTCCATAGGTATCAATGTGAGTGTGAATGGTTGTCTGTCTCTGTATGTCAGCCCTGCGATGAACTGGCTACTCATCCAAGGTGTACCCCGCCTTCACCCTAAGTCAGCTGGGATAAGCTCCAGCACATACACATCCTTGCTCAGCTTCATAATGCGTTCACCTTCATGTTTTGTCTATTCCTCACCCCAACACTACCCAAGTAGTTTTATGCTCAAACTTAGCGAATCTGTAACCTTTCTCCTGTGCAATATCAACCGTATCTGAAGCAAGTTTTCCACTCATATGACACAAAAATGACAAAGGTACAGGTAATGCATGGTGAGGGCTGGGTGATTTTCAAGTCACATTGAAGTGATAATATCTGTGGGAAAGCATATATGTTTAATTCGCTTTAGAGCTGTCGATTATTGTTCATGGTTTATTTTTATACCACTCGTACCCTTTAGTCCACTGAACGAACAGCCAACATGACAAACAGTCCCAATCCCTGTCCCTCTATTGAATTTAATGTATCAGTCTTTGTCTTGTGGGTCAGATATACACAGGGTTAATTTACTAATTTCGTGTGGTATTAATCAGTTGGACAGTCTCTAATATTTCAGCTCTTCAACAGAAGTTTGAGGGAAGTAGTAACATAATTCATATAATTCACATTTTTATTCAGAAATTCATCACAAACACACTGCTAATGAAAATGAATTCAATCTTATTCAAGCTCATGCTGGCACCTCACCAAAACCCAGTGTAGCTTGAAATTAGCTGTTTCTCATCACTATCACTCAGTGCCTTGATCCATTACCTGCGCTCAAATTGAATGGCACTTTTTCACTCTAATTAGGAAAATTGCTTAGTAAGCATGTATCTACCATATGGTGGATGAGTTAAATTGAAGAGAAGGTATGGTGGAGAATGGCCTGATGCTGGAAAAGGAAAAAACATAAAACAGAAATGAAAATGACCAGAAGTTCTGCTGCAATGATGGAAAATGGGTTTAATTTGTTTTGCTGCATCAGAAGCTTCGAGGTACTTTTAGACTGTACTACAAAAGCAGGGAAGCACAGCACGCAGGGTAGGAACAGGCTTTTCAAAATGAAATCCAATCTAGTGTGAAAAGGCAGGATTAGTTAAGAAACTGTAAAGTTTAGGCTTTGAAAATTGTAACATGATACACCTTCAAGAAACTGCTGGAAAGCATTAAAAGCTGATTTACCGTTTCCACAAAGCAGCATTCATTAAACTTCATTGCCTCGACAATATCCAATCACACGCACTCACAGTACATTCACACACAAACGCAGGCTTAAATAAACAAAAATACCTATGCAAACACATTTGTCATTGTGCATGTGTAATAGTGCTAACTGCAACCATGTGTTCACAACAAGAGAATTTGCGCTTTCCCTAGATATTTATGTGCTGTTTCATCCAAAAGCCTCAGTGAGATTTTTTTTTTTCTGGGGAGCATTGCTTATAATGTCCTTATAGGGAAAACGCACAAATATTAAAATGCACTTATGGATAGGGGATAACAAAATAACCTCATCATGGCCTCACTCGCAGGATGGGACGTAAATTACCTTCATGATGAATGACACCAAACAGAAGTGACGGTGATATCTGTGTGATTGCTGGCAATGGAAAACACCTGAAATTAGTTTCCAGTGCCAAGGTTTTCAGAAATGTTGCTGTCTGACAATTCGGATTTCAGGAAAAACTGGTTATTCTTCCCACTCTCACCAGCTTTGAAACAGTCCAGACCTATTTTTCGATCTACAGAAATACTTTAAGTCCCTGGTTCTCCGTGCTGCCAGTGGATCTCATGGACCATAACAATTCTCAGGATGAAAATATCTCCTTCCTCACAGAGGTTTGGCCATGGTCAATGTCAAGAGAGCTATCTGTTAGGCCTTATTTTAAGACTTATTTACAAACTTCCATGTGAAGTTTATTTTGAATCGTGTACTTTTTTCCACTTTGGCAGCTCCACATGTGTCTGCATGTTTCTTTGCATATTTATACAAAATGACTCACTACAGTTGAAGTAATTTTTTCACAGTTGGTTCAATCCACAACAAATCTCTCACATCATCTTGACTCGTGATTACTCACAACACCAGATCTACGTTATTTGTTGCCAGTTATCGACTTGACTCTGATGATGCAGTAGACGTCCACACACTGTGATGCCTGGAGCTGAGATTTATAGTAACAGCAAAAACATATGACCCTATAAATATATCTTCTACCTTTGGGAAAGATAACTCTGACTGTGGAAAGCACGGTTGATGGGGTGAGATGCTCCAGCTGGTGATGACAGACAGCATTGCAACACAGTGGAGCATCTTTCTAATGGATCCAGTTGAAAATTTTAGAAAGCAGAAACAATGTTGACTTTGTGCAATACAAAAATGCAAAAAAATAGACTGTAAAACCCTATAAGAATCATTTAATTAACATCTGATCATATTTTATTTGTTATTTATTCACATTGCGTCTAATTCACAGTGAGCATGTTAATACACAGTACTACTCTCACCTCTTGGTCATTATATGGGTCTCAGGCTGTTCTTAGCCCACAAAGATGGAATAGAAAGTGCCTGTTCCATCAGACAAAAAGGAGAGAAGGTGTGTAATGATCCCCAGCAGTCAGCTGAAAGACTGAAACTTTTTCTGTGTTTCATACTTTACATTTTTGTGCATTTTCTGTCAATTTATGCTTTACCAACCATTTTAATCTTTAACCTTAACCAGGTAGTTTTGAATGTAAACTTAATGCAATTGCCTCACGAGCTTCCTGTCAAGCATGTGAATAGATGATAGTTGGGATGGGTATTTAAGGTGATTTTTGAGATCAGCTAACCAGGCCAACTTAAGTAAATTAGTCATGATGTCATCATTAATGCATGCCCTCCATCCAAACCAAAAGTAATAAATAAAAACACAACCAATATGGAGTAGCTGGGCCACAAATAACATTTTTTAATACATGTCCTGACATACTTTAAATAAAATTTAAAAGAAAGTTATATTTTACTGCAGGGAAAGGTTTCATGTATATATACTGTATATAGCGCAAAAAAGAAATGTTTGGTATTGTTTAAGTGTTTAAACAAAGTGATGCCTGAGAGAACAGTGGAATTTGTTTTGTCTTGAACAAACTTATATGCACTCAGCTCCTTTAATTCTTAACAAGAAAAGCCATCATTTCCACATGTTCTGGTGAGAGTTGACTCTTAAATACATAGTCGACTATGTGCACCACTCCCAATAATCAATTAATCATTTAATCGAACACATCCCTAGGTGATAGATACCTACTACTCCATATCTGTAGGGATATTCGTCACTATAAATGTCCATTCAACTGACTGGTTATTTCCAAAGTGGGTGATATTCTAATATATTTTGAATTTGAGTTTGTTATAAACAGCATATCCAGGTTGGATTATCAAAATTAGGCTTTTTTTCTGACTGAAGAATTTTCCAATAAAGACATATGTGTTATTTTGTCATTACAGTATTCTGGTTTTATTTATTACACATTGAACTGATAATGATAGATGTTCAAAGCTAAAGTCCATAATTGATGAAGAAACACACCTTTTATTGTTATTCATTCAGTCATTCATTCATAAAAGAGGATGTCAACCAATTTTTGGACATGAGAAAACATGAAAATCTGACTCTTACAAGATACGGTTTGAAGGAATGAAAGGGCAGGGTTACGTTCACAAACTGGAACATCTTTCACTGGTGTAAAACTGGAATAAATAAATAAATCTGCATATGAACAGCTAAATATAAGCAGGAATATTAATAGAATGGGCATTTTTGTTGGCCATGTAATCAGCTTAGCAATTGTCTGTTTCAGAAAAAGAGTAAGAATAATATTGCGTGGATGTACGTAAACACACCCTGTGGTACATAATTGTTGCTGTTACCTACACTGAAAAATCATCTGAATCAACAAAAATGTCTCGAAGCATAATCACTACAGCCACTGCCATGAGACAAAAATGTAAAAGAGCATAATAGAACATGCTTTTAATAAAGCAAGGTGTCATCATGATGTGGCTAACATGCATTCAGTTCAATCACATTGTATGTTTTGTATCACGTGATGTGATGGAAAACTGCTGCAGAGGCATCAACCCTCAACACAAACAGAAACTAACGAAACCACGGCTGTGGTGTACATGTTTTTGTTATAGACTGCACAGACAGCTGAGTCGAGAGAATCATGTTTCATAAAGAAAAGGCTGTTTTTTACATAGTGACATCTTTTCTCTCTCTCTCTCTCTCTCACTCTCTCTCTACAGGGGGTTCAATGTGACCCTGACTCTGCTGTTGAGGAGTCAGAGGCCATGGTCATACTACCAGGAACCGCTTGCTGGTTTCAAAGACCCTGTCGAGTGTCAGATGCCTGAGGGCTAACCAAACAGACGAGTACTATGAGAGACACTGTCTTCCCACAGAAGATGTCTCATTATTTTCCATAAATACGTTTTAAGCACATGAAAGGTCTTCTGTAGATTCCAGAGCTTCTTTTTTAATTAGAATGTGTACATTTCTTTCTAGAACCACAGAGCCTTTCATGGATTTTTGCTACTAAAAATAAACCTTTTCACATGAGAACAGAAACATGTAGGATGAGTACGATGCACCTGAAGGAGGACAGCATGTCCTCTCTGTGTAATAAAAAAGAATCAAATTCAACAGGTGGTTTAAGCCTTGCATTTTTCATCAGTCTTATCCTTTTTACCTGTTTCCCAAGAGGTCATTGCTGTTAATTTGTTTTGCTGCAGCACAGGGATGTATTTACCAGCTTTTACAAGTTTTTTCAAAGAAACACGCTACATTGATTTACTGCGGTAGAAACACTGTCAGTTCAGCCACACTCAACAGATTTTCTTTAAGTCTTTGAGGTGAAGTCAGGCAGCCTTCCTTATCTCTGTAGTCCTTTTGATCAATGAGCAAAAATGGATTTGGTCAACGACCAGTATATCTCAGTAACGGATGCACGGGATATCAGTTGTGACAAGGACTGACATCCTGCTGCACTTTATCTGAATCACAGGAATAAATGATTAATGAATGAATAAATGCTTTATTTTGAATATGTAATAAACAGCAAACACAGACAATCAAAAGTCATCAATCTAAAAACAATGAAAACAAAAAACAACAAAACAAGGGGGGAAAAAGCAAAGCAAGACAATATCCTGTATCTGCAGAAAAGTTTACATGCTCAAAAGGGAGACGGAAAAAGTATAAACTTATTTAATTGTAGCCCTTTTATTGCTAAGTACTATAATCAATGAATCTTTTATTTTCCCATAATTACAATATTTACTATATACAATAATCTATTCATAAAATTATTCTCATATAACCTCATTCATGTAAATATAATACACTATTACATATTTACGGTATAGAGTAATCCATATTTTATGCAGTCCAGCATATCCATACGTACAACAATACAGACAACACGTTCATCATTAAGATCAACCAGTGCTAAGCACTTTTCTTTCCCTCTGTACTTCATGAAAATCATGCCTTTATGCATTTTTTAACCACTTTGTAAAATAAATTTTGGTAAATATGGACTGTAAAAGGACAGAACTAAACTTTTGTCACCTCACAAATGAATTACAATGAGTACCATTATATAAGATCCTCATTCACTTTCGTCACCTTATTCCTTGAGAAGGTCGGGGTGGGGGTGGAGCCTGTACCAGCTGATGACGAAGGCAGTGACGGCAACCATTCACGTCCACATTCATACCTATGGGCGATTTAGAGAAACCAATCAGCCGATAAGCAGGTTTTTGGAGAAAACCAGAAAACCAATAGGAAACCTACGTCGATGCAGGGACAACATTAATCCTTTATTGAGCAGGGAACCATATATGGTCACTTCTGCAGGCTTTAAAAATAGCACCTCCATGTCAATATTTTGGAGAATGCATTTATTTGTTTTCCTGACAATATTTACATAAGGAGTTCGAAATGACTCAATATTTTTGGACTTACTGCAGGTATTTCTTTTTCTACTGTATCAAACACCAAAAGACAATTTAAAAAATGAACCAAATAACTGGAAAAATGAGGAAAAACAAACAAAATAGTAAATAAAATGAGTGAAGTTGAACAAAAATATTCAGGAAAGTGAACCAAAATGATAACTAACAATGATCATAACAAAATTGACAAAAATGAGCAACAAAATGAAGGAAAGTATACAAAATAATCAAGAAAAATTAACAAACATGAAGAAAATAAGGAAGTAAATCAAAGTGATTCTAGTATTTCAATTAGTGCCCTATAAAGGGTTAAAAATTAAAATTGGAAATAATCTGAGAGGACTGTTTCAAAATTGTCACCAAACCAGCAGAGTCATGAGCAAAATTCCAAAAGATTAATGGCAAGTTTAGAGAACAATCATGGCTATTTTTTTTCTTCCAGGTTCTCTCCAAAGTCCTTAATAAATTCAAAACAATGAGTGATATCTTAAAACAATCCACTAACATGGAACCAAATGAAAACCTATAGTCTATGTGAAGAATACATTTTACCAATATATTTGCTGCATAACTCCATTAGTTTGAAAGAAGCAGCCCTCTGTCTTGCGCACAATCCTATTGACTTCTTCGTGTCAAGACCAGGGCAGCATAAACATTGTCTTGTTATGGCGTAGCTGCTTAAGTCAAAGGATGCCATTTACTGACAGTGATTCATTTCCTTTGAAGGCACAGCACCAAGTTTAAATTTAGGCTGCGGCACATTGATTTACATAGAGAGATTATCATTCAGTCATTGATGCTCAAGGGTCACTTTCCAGTTTCCTCTTTTTTAATTTTCTTTATGGTCTGAGACGTGGAGTAAAGCCAGACCTAAGAACCGACTCCTGCAGTCTTAGTCACATCAACGCTGACTGTTGTAGCTTTGATTTCATTTGCAGTTCAAGGATTGGTATCAAAGAAAGATGAACAAAAGAATCTGAAGCACTATAATTTATCTGATCTGTCCTTATTCTCCTGTCAGTACTAGTTTGTCAGCTCTATTTGTTATACAAAGTACCTCTCACAAAAAAGGCTCACATTTAAATTCCACACACTCTTGAATCACACTGTGTGCCAAAGTGATGTGTACACACACTTTAAACACACATCCATTTGCATACAGCAAAACATTTCCCCAAGCACTTATTCACAGGTGGAATAAGATGGCATTCAAACAGACAACTGGTATTTCATCTGAATGCTGCTGTACAGTCCAGAGGCCACGTAACCAGGACATACAGTATGTACTTTACACAACACAGAGCAGGAAATTACCCTAAACATTCCATAGTACTGATCACAACATTGGAACAACATGTCTTTGGAGGTGGAATCATCATCACAAACTTTTTATAAGGAAATTATGTGATAGTTTGATTTATGTGGCATGAGAATTAGAAGTGTAAGTGCACACAGTGCAGGTGGCGTGATTGCATTGGAGCCTGCGGGGAGGGGGCTCATACAGTAGCACATTCTAAGTCAGGATGTCACTTTCCGTCATGCAGGGTATCATTTTCTGACATGTGGAGTAGTCTGACTTTGTTAGGATTAAGAAAAAGGGATCAGGAAAAGAGCTCAAATAAGAAAGACTGAAAATGCACAAATGCACCTTCCCTGGTCTTCGGTGTCCACGGACCTTGGAGTGTCCCATCACAGAGAGGGCTCTTCCCACTTCACTACATTGCCAGGCCCATGGTGTCAATTTCTCACATCTAAGGATTTATTCTGACCTCTAGCTGCCTCCCTGAATGTCAATAAATTACACTACATGCATATGTCATGTTGTAAATGGGCAACAGGCAGAAAGGAAAAACTACTCAGATTCAGACTCAGACTTTGAATGTACATGTTCTAAAACATTAAACTGAGCCTGATGTCAGCCTCTATATATCTGGTTGAAAAGGAAAACCCATCCCTGTCAAGTTTCCAGACTTTTTAATTGCCACATGGACATTTTGGGAAAGTTACTCTCCCTCATCTTGTCTTTTGGCAATTTGACACAATGCACACCGGTAGGAATAATTATGGAAGTGCTCATGTATTGTGTCAAGCTGCCAACACACAAGCTGAGGAGTGGGTGTCTTGCCCGAAACATCCATGTGGCAATTAAAAAGTTTGGAAACTTTGGCGTTCTTTCCATCTTTCCATTGATTGGACGTTGCTTCATGGTGAAATGCCCACATTTAGCACCTTGATTTTAATGAGTATGTTGATTTTGTCCAGAGTACACATTCTCACTCCCATGTCAAAACATCCAACATATTGGTCATGATCCTTTTGTGTTTTCAACACTCAAGATACCCCTATAGTGTCTATTCTTTATGTCCAAGGCACCAGGTAGAAATTAAAGTGATTCCTTACACATTGGAAATGGAGAACATGGGCCAGGTTATTCTCTAAAGAAGCCAAATCTTATTGGGAGACACGATGGTAATGGCATGGACTTCCACACCCTTTTTACACAGTGTTCATCTGTGCCAGTCCTTTCACTGGTTCTTTCTTGTCTAAAGCTGACCCAAACTACCGGATAATTAGCCCAATTCTCTGTCTGATTCATCCTTTCTGACAAGTTGGGGTTGTTTTCCAAGGCAGGCTGGTCGGGCTCAATTTTGGTAGTGTGAGGGTGGGTTAAAAATCAAATCTCGTCCCTCTTGAGCTGCTCTCAGACATATTGGGCCCGCACTGATAATTAAATAAATATCATACATGTTTGATATTTACTAGCAAGAACAGGGCATTAGCAAGCCATGGTGAGCTGTTGTGGCTAAAAAAGGCTATCAGCTCGTGTTAGCCCCAATGATGGTTTACAAGCATAATTGGACCTGACAAAATTGTGCCCATTCGTTCCCTGTGGAACACTGCTCACTGGCAATGAAGCAAAAATAAAATTCTATATCTGTGGTGCTTCTGTGTTATGTGGCCTAACACATGTGCATAAAAGGATGCATGCACATATGCTAGTGCATAACCCCTCCTACACATGCTATAGTATATCCTAACTATGATCTCATTAAGACTCATTCAGCAGTATTTTTCACTGCAGGACATTTTGTCTTACTTCCAGGTCCATATATGGTCATGTGATGATAGGTTACATGAGTAATTGAATAAGTTAAGATGGTTGTTGCTCTATCAGGCATAGAGTCTTAATAATGTTTTGCAGTGTGTGGTGTGTTGGGATTATCAAATCTTTAGTTGTCAAAATCTTTTAAGATTTAAAGTTGGGCTCAGTTTATTTTGATCCAAGTTGTATTTAAGCAAGTGGGCAATGACCCAGGCTGTGCAGTGAGGCTGACAAATCACTGCCATGCTGGAGTTTGATTGACATGTTGCTATGGTAACTCAACTCGCCAGTGAAGTTGCACTGAGTCGAACCTTTGCATCTTCTATTTACTTAATATGGGCATAGTTTTACCTGAGATAAGTTCGACTGCAGCTGTGGGGAAGCGTTTCTACTAAGAACAGCATAAAATTACTTTGTCTGGCACTGTTGGGTGAGTTTTATAGTGTATTAAGCTAGCAGCTAGTATTAGCTTTCCCATGAGACCCCTGACATACTACACTCTAGTAGCTCCACTGCCATTGGTGCAAATATGGTTACATCCTGATTTTGGCTCCAAAATGTCAATTAGAAAGTGACAACCTGATTGGCCTCAAAACGGCTGTATAGAAAACAGTGGGTGACTTTGTCCACTAATATATGCAGTCTTTGGCTTATTACAAAATACAGACTTTGGCATTGTCTACATATCTGTTATCTGGCACCTCAAAAAATTTGGTATTAGGAATACTTTGTTCAGCAAAGTGTAATGCCTTATCAGGTGTCTGTATGTAACAAGTTGGGCATGAAATACATTGCCTAAAGTATGTATTTAAACACTTGAAAAGACAATGCACTACAGTATGTAGCTGTGTTAGGATGAAACTTCATCTGAGGTCTACATCTGCAGGCCAAACAAGTAATTATACCTGTGCCTGGGGGCTCATCATGGTAGCATGCCCTTGGGCCCATCAAATCTACCTTACAACACTGAAAAACCTAGCAACCACTTGAAGATGCTTGTAATCTGAGACTTTAGGCTAGTATGTTCTGGTATTTGCCTCATACTTCTCTACTTCCCAGAAAACATCCAGCATCGCGATAAACAGTGTCAAGGTCCAAGCATGAGGTGCAGGAGCATAGTGGTTCAAAGCGCTCATCATATTCCTGCAGGGGAAATGTTTAAAATATAACAGGTCTCACTCCCCTCACAAAACCTCAAAGGCAATCATCTAATGGTTGGGGCTCACCACACTCCTAAAGTGTCCATTCAGCAGCCTGGGTTCCTGCCAGGCCATTTCCAGCCTCAAGCATCATCAGCCAAGAATCTCCTCTGATGAACACACCTTCCTTGAAAACTGACTACACCCTGCCCTGTTTTTGTCTTTGTCGTACAGTCTCCTCTAACGCACCGATTTTACAGACAGGGGTGAGGTCAGCCAAAAACTATATGAGTGCTTTATCAAATTTAAGTGATGCTTCCCTACCTACACTGCTTCCAATTCCCTTTTGTCAAACATAAATAGTGATGTAGAAAGTGCTGGACTTGCAGTTTCCCAGGGAGGCAAGATATCACCTCTTTGCCAGCTGGTCTTTTCAGCAGAGCAGGTGCCATATCGATATGCAGCAGGAAGTGACCCATTGCACAGTGCGTATAACTATATGGGCAGCCATTGTAACTGTGTGGGCAGGAAGGTATAACTTATCCTCAATGGTCAGTAATGTCAAGACAAAGAGAGTGGGAAGGAGACAGAGGTGGGATAAATAGTGAAAGCAGAAGAACTAAGCATAAAGATACTGTTGCTTAGATAAACTCATTCATACCTAAGGCTCTTTAGAAGCATGAAAAATCCTATTTATCTGCTCTTTTGTGCAGCCAAAATGGTTTATTCTCCTGTGGCCCACCGGCAGCTCAGCCGTATTGATGAAATCCATTTTCTTCTCTTTTCATTACTCTTCACTGAATGATGTCTGCCAAACCATCAAGACACTGTGATGTAGCCCGGGAACTTGTTGTCCATAAGTTATTGCAGTGCTCTGGTCCAAGATCCACAAGTACAACAGTAATTTACAAATACTTGACCCACTCAGATTCAAATTAGACAGAAACACAGATCTGTGCAGACAGATAACAGTCACTGTGTCAACATAGTGCTATAGTTTTTGTTGTTCTGGCGACTGCCAAAAATAAATTATTTGCAGAGGAAGTTCAAGTTACAATGTAATCTAATCATAATAATAATAGCCCATATATGGCAACAACACTCAGACAAGCTGCAACTGTAGAAATATATGTTGTGTCATAATAAGTGCTGTGAAACCGCAGAAATAAGGAAAACGAGGAAGGGGAAAATAGTGCATACGCAGCATGATACTCACGTTACGGTCCTGAGTAGTTAATGCAAAAAACATCTGGCTCTAATGAAAAAACAGATTATTTAACAATTCACTGATATTATTCAGGTATTAGATGATTAAAAAACTGTTATTGATGAAAATAATTGATATTGAACCGGTGTTTGAAAACAAATCCATTCTTATCTTCACCACAACCAATTTTTTTTGCCTGTAGCTCCACGGTGCAGCTGCTGATGAAAACCAGAAACTGGATAAAGAATGAAACCTAAGAAAATTGTCTGGTTGCTGTTCACACACAAATTCCAATATGACACTGGATAAGGGAGCTTGAATGCCAATGGGAAATGCATTAGAAAATATATTAAATGATACCCAGAAAATGGCTGTGAGTTTCTACATAATGTCCACCAGCTTTCCAGGTTTTTCCGTTTACAGCCGACAGCATTTGTAAAGCAGTGTAAGCGGAGATGTACTTATAAAACATGAGCCAACAGCTAAAATCTGCATTATTAATCTCTGTTGTATTTCTGCTGAAAAGCATTAGATGGAACATTATGAATTCAGGACATTGCAGGAGAATATATTTTGCTACTAAATAATAACAAATTGTATGTATTTAAAGGGGTAAATTGTAAAAAAAAAATTATAATAATAATAAAGCTGTAAAGACTAGAAAATCAGGGAATATTTAGGAATTTGTCAGTTCTGTTTGCCATTATTATCCTTTACTGTCAATCAGGTCGATTGCAAAAGTCCCTAAAGACAGTTTAACTTCATGTCCTATTTTAAGTGATGACCTTTGGACACTTGGACATACATGTGGGATTCTTGTCCAAAATATTTAATCCCATCCCAAATGAGAAACATTTGGTCCATGTGTGTAGTCAAGGTAACAATAATATTAGTTCTGTTAGTATGTATTGGGTCTCTGTGTTGTGGGTTTTGGAAATGTGGTGCCAGGTGGCCATGCTGGTTACAACTGAGATGTGAATCCTCAGTGAAAATTGCTTTTACAAGCAAGTGTCCAGTGTGAGAGGAAAGTAGAGAACAAGAGTATCAGTTTCTGTCACATGTCACGGTATAGTAAACATCTTTTATCTTTATCTTAATGGAAGTTTTAAATAGTGGTAGATAAATAAAGGATCAATGCAAAAATGAGCAGAGATTCATTACTTCATATATGGGGTTATATATGGGCCACAAAGGGTCATATTTCTCGTCCACAAAAATATCCACTGTTATTTTATTAAGGTCTTTACACACCACAATGGCATGAAATTGCAAAAAAATACCTGTGATTATTTCACACCAAAATTATTATCACTGGCATCAACATGGGTTTGCAGAACATCTTCAGTTAAAACTTCCAGAATTACAAGTGGGAACCCTCTTCCTGAAACGGATTTGCCTTATTTGGAGTTTCTTGTGTGAGGGGAGGAGTTTAGCTGTGTAGCTTCAACGCTTTTCCTGACAAAAAAAAAGTCTGATGGGGGCTGGTGTAAAAATGCAAGCTGTGTAAGTTTCTGAGTGCTCATCCAAGAAACAATTTAACAGTGAACACATTTTACAATGACAATTATTAGTAGGATTGCCAAGCCATGTGGCTGGGGTTACCGAGCCATGTGGAGAATGGTTGCTCTGCTTAGGTTGCCAAACCGTATGAGTGTGCAGCTCTACTGCTATTTGTGAGCTGGTCACAGAGACCTCCGCTCCCTAGTATCTTCCTGACCAGTGTTTACTTCATTGCAGCCAAACTTAGTGAAATGGAGCTGCTGATGGCAATCAACAACTTTGTACTGTACATGACTGCTGTGTGATGACCATGAGTAAAACCCAGCTACACTCTGGGATCCCCAACACAGCTGTACAGCTAACAGGACACACCATCTACTGGATCAATCGCAACTGTGACTCTAGTAAGGACAAAGGAGGTGATCACAGAGACAAGCTGTTGACAGGTACTGCTGCTGAGTTAGCTGTTCTAACTGTTACAGCTGTTTACATTCCACTGGAAGCTAATGCTCGCCTTGCCATTAGCCACCTCTACATGGCTATTTTACATGCCTCCAGAGGCAAAGTCTGTAGTGGGGGTGGGGTGTGGGGAGGCTTTTGCATCCTCCTGGAAATTTTGAGTATTAGACATAATTTTCTGTGTTCTGGTAAAGTAGTGATGCATCATTTTGGGCCTTTGTGAAGTAGACAAAAATAAACTAGACTAGCAATTAAATATGCATATTCATATGTATACATACATTATAATATATTAAAATTGGCAAGATAAACAAGTAAATGAACAATATAACACATGTCTCAGATATTTTCCACCTAACATTACTTTAGGATTACTTATGATCAATTATATTAACTTTAGTAGGTATTTTATAGGCCTCTAATTAGAAGTGTGCTGCTGCTTTTTAAATAGCGCTAGATATTTATTAAGTGACTAATAAATGCCCCTCTTTGAACTGCCACCTTATTGTGGTGGAGGAATTTGAGTGCCTGACTGATTCTAGGAGTTATGTTGTCAGTGTCATGATTTGTGTTTTTCTGTTTCCTGTTTTATTTTGAAATGTAGTGTTGGTTGTATTGTTTTGTTGACTTCCTGTTTTTCCATGTTTTCCCGCCTGTGTGATTAGTGGCTCCGCCCTAATCATTTCCACCTGTGTCTATGTCTGTGTA
>JAQQAE010003794.1:0-19661 GCA_029823295.1 Pseudamia nigra | reverse complement strand
GGATAGGGTGAGATGGAGGCAGATGATTTGCTGTGGCGACCCCTGAAGGGAACAGCCGAAAGGAAAAGAAGAAGATTTAGGGCCTATTTTTTTTCTGTTGCCTTTGGGTCGACATAAGATTTGGTTGCTCTGATCTCAATGATTTTATTTTAAAGGTTCCTACAACTTTTTAACTTACTTTTATCTGTATATTGAGTGACTCGTTTTGATTTATTTTATTTACTTTATTGTTATTACATTGGTTGTATTTATTTAACTTATTTTATATCACTTATCCTCTCTGTATCTTTATCTCTGTAGAGCACATTGGTCGAGATGGTTGTTTAAAGTGCTTTATAAATAAAGTGGGATTGGAACTAATGCTGATGTGATTTGCCACAGTTCTATTCATTTCATGTTTTGAGTTTTTCTGTGCTGTGTATGATTGGTGAGGTAACTGCTTTTGAGTAGAGAAAAGTTAAATGGTGACTCTTTCATTCAAACTTGAGAAACGGTGCTTAGTAAATGGAAATGTAGCCATGACAGTTTAATTAAACCAAATGACTGTGTTTAATTTGTTTATTTCTCCTTCTTCAATTAGGCTGACTTAATACAAGGACAAAGGAAATAAGAGAAATATATCACAAGAATTACAGCCAGAATTCTTGAAAAGAAGAGAAGATGCTGTTATATAGACACTGCACAGCCAAAAAAAATAAAAATACCACCTGGATTTTTTAGACAATAGTTCAGAGCCTTCTGTTGAATAATGAATATGTTTCAGTTATTTTTAGCTCCTCATTTCTTCTTTCTTTTTCAATCAACGGAGTTTTTTTCTTCCCTGATAGTGTGGAGAGATTCCAGGATGATGTCAGGATTCATGGCTTCAGGGAGAATGAGACCTGGATTGGCCTCCACAGGGTCCAGACCTTAGCCCCACTGAAAAATAATGTAACTGTATATGTTGGAATGTTGGGTAAGCTTGTTGAAAAATGGCATGGAAAATGTGTGCCATAATCATTTTCATCCTTTTTTTGAGGACCAAAGTTGATCAGTAAATATACACCACCAGTCACAAGTTTGGACACATCTCCTACAGTGTTAAACAACACAGAACAGTTTTATATTTTACATTGTCCAGAGTAGACACATTTAACTCTTGTGACAACTTGAACTCCTGGCATTCTCTCATCAGATTCACAAGGTGATCTCCCAGAACCCTGTCAAGAGTCAATGTGTGTCATTTCTTGCCTTTTATTGCATTTTAGGCCATCAGTTGCCTTGTGCCAATGAAAGTGGCTCTCATGAGGATTATTCCAAGAAAGGAAGGCCAAGTGCTACATCTGATGCAAAAGATATGTTTATTAGAATTACCAACATTAAAAACCAGCACCTCAGACATTGTTTGATGGCAACTGCACTTGGAGACAGATTCAAAGTTCACCTGAGTGTTTATTGTCATAATATGGATTTGTACAATAGTTGTAGTACCACTAATAGGGCTACTGACTCTGTACACACAAAATGAATGGTCTAAAGCACATTAGGAAGGCAAGAAATGGCAAAGCTCACTTCAGAATTGAAAACATTCTCTGTGAATATGTCATGAATCTGATGAGACATTGCAAAGCTGTCATAAAATCAATTTTGTACAGTATTTGTAGTAGCACCAATAGGGCTACAAACCGCACATTAGGAAGGCAAGAAATGGCACAAACAATCTTCTGGGTGACTGCCTCATATATTTTGTAAGAGAATTCGAAGCTGTTGTCAAAGCTAAATGTGGCTACTTTGGACAATCTGAAATACATATTCTGGGTTGTTTAACACTGTTTTTATTTACTCCATAATGGCATATATGTTCTTTTGCAGTTTGAATGTCTTCAGTGTTAATGTACGATGTTGAAAATAATACAAATACTGTAAAGAAAAAAACACTGAAGAAGATGGTGTGTCCAGACTTTTCACTGGTAGTGTACTTTGTTACATAAGCATCTGTACTTCTTTAGGAGTGAGAAAGTGTGGACTTCTGCTACCTACTGTAACACTTCTACTGGAACACGTGTGAAATGAACAGTGAAGTTTTGCACAAAACTCGCTCTCTTTTAGATTTTGTGTCTCTTGATTGTTGGATTTGAACACAGGACAGACCGCATATTGTGTGAGTGTTCAGTTAATATCCCTGCATGTGAGTGCTTTTCATTTTCATGCTCTCTCCGCTGAACAACTCATTTTGACACCATACTCACTCATCTCGAAGACTTCACATTCTACCAGGATTTATTTCTAATGACTCAACACTTGAATCTGACCTGTTTGGAACAATGCAATACTTTTGTCTCAAATAATTTGCCACTTGACAACGACTTGGCATTTACCCTAGTTTGACTTGACATCTTGGTTCTCAAATGACTTGGTCGTGGGGACACTTTCTTTCTCAGGTCAAAGCACATACAAACTTTATTTTTCCACTTTTATTGTGTCCTCCACCTGCTACGATGGAAAGTGAAATAGACTCAGGTTAATAAGTTGTACTCTGAGTGAGCTGTCAGTGATTGGGTGCACCATATGCCTGCTTCTATTTATACATTTGCCTGTTATTTTAAAGTCATTGTGAAGACACCCGGTAGCACCAGCGAGTCCCCAGGCGGCTGCCTCAGATTAAAGCAGAGATGGATGAGGACGGCCGCTGAGGCAGCCGTGTGGAACAGAAACACGTCAGCCAATCACATTCTGCAACACACTCATTGAGCTGTATGCAGAATCAATGTAACTTCATCCGATTCACTGGTACACACCGTTCTCTAATGGGATGGATTCTGGGTTCCCTGAAATGTTGTAATGAAGACGATGCACTACTTTTGGCCGTTTGGCAATGTCCTAAGGTTTTTGTCTTCTGGGAAATGAAGTTTTTTTATTTTCCCCCAAGGTTATGCATATTGGCTGACCCATTAATTGTGAAAGACTGTACAAATGCAGAATATGTCAAACAGCCATAATGGTGGTTCAGCTGTGCAGTCGGAGTAACAGTGACATCACTCATTGGTTTTTTGGACGGTTAGGTTGAGACTTCCTGGTTGACATTTTGGAACTTGGTAATTCTTCATCAAGGATTCACTAACAAACTTATCATGTGGTGTAATCTCTTAACCACAACTAGTCAAGCTGTCTGTCTGGGAAAAATGTTTTATTAAATAGTTACTTCAAAATTCAGAAGCTGCAGATTTTGAAGCTGTCATGCAGACCTGTCAATCAAAGCCAACACAGCACACATGAAAGCCTTCTGTTTGACCTAATATCTTATAACGGACAAAAATAATCAAAGGATAGACCACTAGATCTCTTTTTAGAGGGTCCACATGACATATATGAGACCATCATGTCTCAGGAAAATTAAAATTTTTCACTTAGTACTTTTAGAGAGAAGTCTATGGGAGCCCAACACATTCAGACTCCTGGAATGTCAACATGCAGCCATTTTGTTAAAGCCTTCAGGTTCCGTCTATGTGTGTTTTCATCCAGGATGCCAAAGAGTCTCCAACAGCATGTAACACCTCTTGCCAACTGACCTGGATGTGTTTAATGAGGTTTAAGCATTAAATTAGTTGATTTTAGAAACATGTGAACATGAAGGTATAGTACACCGTGAGACAGTTTTGGCTGCAAAAACACATGAATCCAGTATACTCTGACACAGTATCCACATGCTATTGTGCCATAAACACTGTACAAGTTATATGATATCTTGACCTGTCTTTAAAAATCAAGACTAGGCAGAAATACTCCACTGTTTCCACCTCTGTGGGTTCCACTTTCATTTTTCCTGTTTCTTTTCTCTCTTCCCTTTGAGGCATCAACTGGTACATTTGCTATCTCTCTCTATGTCTCACACTCACACAGGCAGGCAGGGGCATGCACACAGACACAGGGCTCTAATAATACTACATAAATATGCATATGCCTGTTTCTTTGCATGGAAAATTTTTAACTTGTAGCCAAATCTAACCTACTGGTTGCACTATGTGATATTTCTGTGACACATTTCTTTCTTCACTTCATTTGCTGTTTCCTGCCAGTGTGCTGTGGCGGCACGGTGAGGAGAAAAGTGGAGAAAATGCATGGTGATCAGATGGAAATAAAACATGTTTGAAAGCCATCTGAGGCACAATTTGAAGCTCTGACCATTCGGGCCATTCGGGCCACAGTGGGGGGTACGAGGCATGATCTCTGGCTGCATTAGCTTGTGAATGCCTGGAGCACACAGTGAAATCGCACAGTGTACGCTGGCCTTCAGGGGAAAAGGGGTTGGGGTGAGTGTTATACAAACAATGCAGTATAAAATGCACCATGAAAGACTTGTAATACATATGGCATGAACACATGGCATTAAGCAGAACACAGATCTTGTGTAGGAGTCTGTGGGTTTGTTGGTGCCACTATATCTCTCCTCACAGCCTCCATCCAGAGTTTCCCCCTTTTGAATCATTACATAGCTTTGGTCCTCACTTTTTAGAGATATTATCTTCAGTGTGCTGCATTGCTACAGGTGGGCTGGATTGCACTATATTATGTATATACCCACACCAAAAGGTCCATCAATAAATGGCACTGGGGGGTTGCCCCACCTGTCTCACATGGAGAAGAAGAGACGAATCACATACAAATCATATTACGACTCAAACAACAAACCCAACACAGAGAAAAAAACTACATCCCATCTTTGTCAAGAAGCTGTTATGAGAATAAGGCTTGGCTAATTGCTTGTGATGAGGCCAGCTCTTTGTTTTTGTTTTCCCTGCTTTCTGTTTCAGCCACCAGGAACCAAACAAGTGTGGATTCAAACAGGTACAGTATAACAGATTTAAAGATTTTCCTAAAAATGAGAAAATGTATTTTTATTTTTATTTAATCTTTTAAAAATAGTGGTGTGATGTATGGTACTTTGGTGTACCCTAGTGGTGATTAAAAAAATTATTTCACCAGCTGCTACTGGTTTGCATGTCAAAGGCTTTAACAAAACAGCTGTTGGGGAACCAGGGCAAAATATCAGACCTACATTTCTCAGAATTAAGAAGAATGTATTTACTACCTATGTTTTTATGAATTATAATTTTGGATAGTTCGGTACCTATTCTGCCAAACAATTATTGACTTAGTATGCATCTATGTTATAATTATTTATTACTTTGTTATCATTATGAGAGGCATTGTCATTGCTGGTTTCATTTCTTTATTTATACATACACGCTGATCAATTACATGCAAGTAATGTATGTTAATAATGTTTAAAATACAACTTGAAATCATGAAAGCATTATGTAGTTACCTGAATTTGTAGCTAAAGCACTACCAGTGCTGAGGCTGCTCTTATATAAATACGTATTATTTAGGTTCACAATAGCAATTACTTTAAAGCAGTTGTTTAAATGCCACCCGGCCTTCAATGAGTCCATCGATCCACTGTGACCATCCACATATTTGTTTTGTTCCTATTTTTAACAGAGCCATGTTTCACCTAGAATTTCATTATGTGCCTTCTGAGTGACAAATTAAATGAAAAGAGTGTCTGGAAAGTGGACACATCTGTTGTCCTCACCCTCTACTAGCAGAAAGAAGCCCTTTGGGTTTTTCTGGAGGATGCGGATGGCTTTTTCCGTGGTTTCGACAATGGACGGGTCCATGTTGGGGTTCCTGTCAGCTTCAAAGCGCATATCACCAGGTTCAAACAGAGCTGAGGAGAAAAGAGGGAGAACAGCTAAGGGTTTACATCCCTTTTATCAACCTGCAGTGGAAAGATCTGTCTTCCTACCACTGCTATTGTCAGCCTACAGGATGAAGAGGTTTTTCTTTAGTGTACAATACATCCACTCAGTCCAGAAGCACAAGTATGACTGATTTCATTCATCTCCTCCACTCCAAAACACCACACAAATATTTTAAACTGAAAGTATCTTAGAAGCATGTGGGCCTGAGAACTGGCCTCAGTGCTTTTGGTCTTGGGTAAGATTCTCTAAGAGTGTGGATCTCTCCAGGGCCCGTATCCCTGAACAGTCAAACCCTCTCAGAGAGCGCCTATCTAAGGCTAAAATTTTCAGGCAAAGAGTTCTATCTTAGGGGTGATTTAGGAGCGGTCTTAGAGGGAATGGAACTAAACTAAATTTCTCAGTGAGAAGGCAAAGTTGACCTTGTTGCTATTTATGACATGATTTGGAAAGCTTTTACTGAGCACAACTGTCCAATAATCCTACCAAATAGATCTGTGTTTCAAATATTTTACCGCTACAGTACATTTAAGGTGTGATTTATTATACATGAGGTATGGCTATTAAATAATGAGACTGTGTTCATGAGAATTAAACCACATTGTCACAGTCACACTGTTACGTATTAAAGGTAGGTTATTCACACACAACTACTGTAAGTTTTCAATAAATTACATGTTAAGGTCACTGCTAGCTACTGATTGAAGTCCACCTGTGTAGCCAACTCCTCAGTAAGGCAGGTAGCTATTGGCTGTCCTAAAAGTCACTCGAAGCTGCCGAATAACATCATCACCTAATTTGCATAATTGAAATATTATAAAATTTAACAGAAATCAGCGTTATAATACCAACAAACAGTGGACAACGTGAATAAGTTACTAAGGCAGGCTGCCTGTAAGGGCTTTGGGAGGGGTCCACAGTAGCACCCGCCACTTGTTGATAAGAGTAAGAAAGATACATGTTTCACATCAAAGTCTCCAAAAGACAGGTCTGAAAGCTTCCTAAAGTCAGCAACACTGAGGTGCTCACGTTTTTGCTAATGCAGTAAATTATTCGCTCAAAAGTTGAGCAACATATTAACTTGAAATTTTTGGCAAAATTGAGCAAAACAGCAGCCAGATCTTTTCATATATTAACCGAGGCATATGATGACCACTGCATCTCATGTACAGTACATGTGTGTTTGAATAGAAGAAAAGATGTAATAACGGCAGAGAGGATGCGCAAAATGAATGTTCTGAATGACTATGCACATCAAAAACTGCTGAAAAGTTCAACAGATTTAACAAATTGTTCGAAAGTCATAAGAAAGAGACCACAAGTGTAGACAATCAAGACAATGCTCCAGCTCACACTGTGCTCGCAGTAAAGCAGTTTCTGGCCCAGAAAGGAATCACAATGCTTGATCCCCCTCCCCGTTGACCTGATCTAGCACTCCGTGTCTTTTTTCCTTTTTCCTAAGATCAAATCTGTGTCAAAGCAACACATTTTGTGACTGTGTCAGAAGTTAAGAAAAGAACAACAGAGGTTCAGAGACAACTGTCTGAAGAAGACCTGGTGCACTGCTTCGATCAGTGAACGACCTGAATGCAGCAGTGTATTGATGCAGAAACAGAAGAACAGAAACACTAACATATAAAATGTTTATGTTCAGTGCAATTGTGTTACAGCATTAGACTTATTTTTTAGTAGCCATACCTCATATTCAACATAATCATCAAAATCATCTAGTAGCATCATGTGTTATTTTAAATCGCCTAGGTTAGGAGCTCTCTGAGAGGAGAATACGAATGTTACAGGCCCTGATCCCTCCAGTTGAAGGACAAGCAGTCTGGCAAACTCATGATAGGAAATGATATTCTAATTAAAATGATACACAGCAGACAGATGTTTATAACTGGCATCTTAAATGACCCCACTTTAGGGTTCATAAATTAAATGCACCTATATAAAAATGCATAATGTTCTAAAAAATATAAAAGGCAAAAGGCATGTAAAGGTAGAGGGAACAGGAGATCAACAGGCGGATTGGTGTGATATCTGCACTGATGTGGACTCTGCATTGGTGTATTGTGGTGAAGAGCCAAAAGACAAAGCTGTCGATTTACGCGATCTACTTTCCTACCCTCACCTATGGTCATGACTGAAAGGACAAGATCCAGGATACCAGTGGGAAAAATGAGTGTCCTGTAAAGATTTAAGAATATTCAGCCTGCATAGTCCTTTTAAGTAATTACTATTGATGTTAGCACGTACCATTAGAGGGAAAAGGACTATATCTGATTCTAAAAGCCTTACACCGTGGGTGTTTTTACCTGATGAAAACAATATCTAGGCCACGTATTGTAGCTGTGGTTAAAAGAGAACAGCAACGGTGTGTTTGAAACTGAAATAATTACATAAAACAAGATCAAATGACTAGGTTTGGGAGTGAACCAAGGCCACTACAGGCTCATCCTATGCGTGTTCTGCAAGGACGTGATGGAAAAAAAAGAAAAGCAAACAAGGAAAAATACTCACCCATGAGGTAGTCAGTGGTTTCATGGTCAACAGCATCAAAATCAGCTTTATTCCACACATAGCGGGCAACCTGTGTGACACGGATAATGAACATGAGTCGGAAAAAACTGTACAAGTTTTTTTTTTCCAACATGAGTCACATACTCTTCTAAACTATGAAATAGCAATGGTTTTTACTCCCTGTGTTCATATGTACAATTATAGGTATGCAACACTTAAATTTAAGCCTTTTAAGACCATTTTGAAATCACTTCAAACAAATTTAAGACTGTGTTCTGGCAAATTAATTTATGTTATACAAGTTATATACTGTAAATGAATCCACATGTTCCATTTTGATACTTTTTACTCTAAATATGAAATAAAATAAGCTGTATTACAAATAAGGAGTGAACTTATTTTGTTCATTTTAATTCAATGTTGGAATTCCAAACATTAAATTAAAATTTAGAAAATAAACAGTAAATCAACAAAAATGAACAAAATAACAAAAAATGAATAAAAAAGGACAAAATAATTGAGAAAATGAACAAAAATGACCAAAATTGGCTACAATTTCACCTAAAATGAACTAAATTCCATCCATCATCTCCAGGTCTGGGTCACATGGGCAGCAGCACAAGCATCCGTCCATCCATCCATCCATCCATCCGTCCATCTGCCACTGCCTTTCCCGGGGGGTTGGATCGCAGGGGAAGCTGCTTGAGCAGGGAAGCCCAGACTTCTCTCTCCCTGGCTACTTCATCCAGCTCTTCTGGGGGGACTACGAGGCATTCCCAGGCCAGGCTACACTCCTTCCAGCATGTCCTGCATCTTCCCCGGGGCCTCCTCCCAGTGGGACATGCCCAGACCACCTCACCAAGAAGCGTCCAGGAGGCATCTTAACCAGATGCCCAAGCAACTTATCTGGCTCCTCTTGATGTGGAGAAGCAGCAGCTCTACTCTGAGCCCCTCCCAGATGACTGAGCTTCTCACCCTATCTCTAAGGGAGAGCCCAGCCACCCTGCAGACGAAACTCATTTCAGCCACTTACATCCTGGATCTCGTCCTTTCAGTCATGACCCAAATCTTATAACCATAGGTGAGGGTAGGAATGTTGATCAGTTGATAAATTGAGAGCTTCACCTTTTGGCTCAGCTCCTTCTTCACCACAACTGACTGATAAAGCTTCTGCACTACTGCCTATGCCATGTCGATCCATTTATCAATCTCATGCTCCATCTACTCATTTTCTACTCATGAACAAGACCCCAAGGGACTTACTTGGGGGAAGAATTCCCCCCTGACTTGTAGAGGGCATTCCACCTTTTTTCAGCGAAGAACCATGGCCTGAGCCCTGGAGGTGCTGATCCTCATTACAGCCGCTTCACACTCAGCTGCAAATCACCCCAACATTTACTGGGAATAAGTCGAACCTACTGCCAGCCATGTGAACCAGACTCCGACTCCAGTCATACAGAGACCAAATGGCCCATAGCAGCAGACCCCGGACCCCATACTCCTATTTAAGTTTTCAGATGCCAAGATTTAGTCAGCCAAACACGTTACCTTTCCAACTTTCATCTTCTGCCACTCCTCAATGAGGTTGCGTCCATCTTGTCTTTTGCCCCTGGATTTATAGTCGCTGGGGTATTCCGGGTCTTTCGTGCCCCTAGGCGTCATGTACTTTCTTCCACCACCAATGATCACCTATGTAAAAAAACACACACAAATGCATTTTAACGTCTGTAAAATAATGCCATTTTATAAACTAAATGAGCTTAGGTGTTTTGGCCAAAAATGTTCTTGTGATAATGTTCTTATCAGTAAGTACCGATAATATAACACATACATGTTTTGGGTCATGAAACATTTCTTTGTTTAATATGTAATTCCATATGATTTATACAGTTGGTATGTCTTCAGTCTTAAAAAAATTGTACAGTGTTAAAAAAAAAATTTAAAATAACTGGTAATGACTAGCAGTGTATCTAGGATCATCATTAAATACCACAATATATGACATATTTATCAGGATAGTGATCAGTATTGATTTATCCTCAAGCTCTAAATAAGCTCACATCTATGTCTGTGTTGTTGAGGAGCTGAGAGGAGATGTCGGTGCAGCCGTCCCTCTTGGCAGATGCAGGCATGTCGGCGTCACAGTACCACTTCCTGCTGGCAGTGTGGGCATAGGTGGTCGCTGGCGTGGCGTGTTGCACTCGTGTTGTTGTTACAATCCCAACAGACTTACCTGCAAATCAAGTTGGAGGATTTCAATTTCATGGTTAAAAACTTTGAGTTATATCTGTGCCGTCTATACTAAAAACGCACTGTATGCGAGGGTGTTGAAATAAAGTGTGTTAATGTGATTTTTCCCTTGGTTTTCCAAATGTCTCTTTGTAACTGTCATGTCGTGCATCCTGTTTGATGATGAACATGAGTGGGAAGAAAACTGCACGAGTCTATTCAGAAACATGAGTCATGTTCTGTTGTAATCTGTCCTCAGATAACAATGTGTTTTCGTTTTTGTCTTTACAATTGTATGTATGAGATGCTTAAAGTGAAAGTTTTTCTTAAGACTTTTTTAAAGTCAGTTTAACTAAATTAAGACTATGTTTTGGCTGCTTAATTCAGAATATTTAAATTATTTAACTATGAACTATGTCTGTCGGCTGGCCTGGGAACGCCTGGGGGACCCCCCAGAGGAACTGGAGGAGGTGGCTGGGGAGAGGGAAGTCTGGGCCTCTCTGTTTAGGGTGCTGCTTCCAAAACCCTGACCAAGATAAGCAGATGGATGGATGGATTCAATTTCACTAACAAAACAAAGATCCAATTACTGCCAGACCTACTGAGTCAAGAATTATTTAATAGAACCTGTCTGACGAAGTAAAGTAGGCTAAAATATCTCAAAAAGACACACACACTGCTATAGGCAAATGAAATTCAAAAAAGAAACAAAGTCATTGACATCTGTCAGTCTGGAAAGGGTTACAATGCCATTTCTGAGGCTTTGGGACTCCACTGGATCACGGTGAGAGTCATTGTTATTCACAAATGGAGAAAACTTGGAACAGTGGTGAACCTTTCCAGGAGTGGCTGACTGACCAAAATTACTCCAAGAACACAATGACATTTCATCTAGGAGGTCACGAAAGAACCCAGAGCAACGATCTACAGGCCTCGCTTCGTGATGCAACAATAAGAAGGAAACTGGTTAGAAAATACATCCATGAAAACCACAGCTGACCAAAAAGAACAGAAAGACTCATTTCACATTTGCCAAAATTTGTCCAAGACTTTGGAAAAATATTCTGTGGACTTACAAGACAAAAGTTGAAAGGTGTGCATCCAGTTATATTTGGAGTAAAAGAAGAAGAAGAAGAAGAAGAAGAAGAAGAAGAAGCAAAAGAACATCACACCAACAGTCCAACATGGTAGCAGTATGTGATCTGGACGACTTGTTACAATTGGTAGAACCATGAATTCTGCTCTCCATAAAATCCTCAAGGAGAGTGTCTGGACATCAGTTCTTGAGCTCAAGCTTAACTGCACTTGGGTAATGGAGCAGGACAATGATCTGAAACACACCAGCAGGTCCACCTCTGAATTAAAAAAAACTAAATGAAGACTTTGAACTGGCCTCGTCAAGGTCTGGACTTAAATGTGATTGAGATGCTGTAACATGCCCTTAAACAGGTCGTTCATGCTTGAAAACCCTCCAGTGTGGCTGAATTAATACATTTCTGCAATAAAGAGTGGACCAAAATTCTTCCATAGCAATGTGAACGACTCATTGCTGCTTATCGCAAATAATAAAAAAATGCATTTTGTATTTCCCAGGTTATCTTTGTAGTCTTAAAATTTGTTTGATGATCTGAAACGTCTAAGTCTGACAAATACTCTATATTAAAATAAGACATCGGGAATGGGCAAATACCTTTTCACAACACTGTATTCCTCATCTAACCTGTAGTGCAGAAATCTGAAATTGCTTCCACAATGAAGAAAAACAGAGACCTTGAAACAAGCCATTATGCATAATGGCACATTTATTTTAATTTATTATGTATTTTGCTGAGTCCTTTTCGGTTGTAAACTGGTCACAAATTACTACACTTTTGCAAGCTACATTTTGAACTAAGGACATTTAATTGCGATGAAGGATCACTGTACTATGGTATTTCTATTTTTCCTACTAAAGAAAAGAATTTGACGCATGTTTTTCTCTAAAATCCATGCAAGTGGAGTCAAAATAGTTTGAGGACCTCACTGTTCATTTTTTTATAAGTGAGGCTGTTGTGTGCCAGTTTCATCTCCACATTCAGATGTCAGAAAGTGGGTCAGTGTTTCATGAGTGCAGCTGAGGACACTTCTGTACACTCGTATAAATGTCTGTTCCATTCTCTGTGTCAAACTGAGACAGTGGCTCCATCAGAAGATCATCTTTAACAATCTACGAAAGCCTGTTTGTTACTGATGTGAATAGATTTCAGAGTCTTTTCTCTCCTGTACAGTCAGGTCAAAATGATCATTTTCACATCAGCCATTTTCAGTCCTTAACTGTCCCTATTCAAACTATTTACATTCGTTTAGCAGCCCGACTTTGAGGAATGTCTGTCTGTGAAGATTCTCAGTCATCCAGGTCATAGTATCCAAGGCGTGTGGTTTTTTCTTCCATCGACTGGACTGGAAATTTGGTTGAAAACGTTTCGCCACCCATCCGGGAAGCTAATGTCTGTGTATTTTTTAATAAGACAACAGTAACCACAGAAATCATGAAATAGGCTGTGTACATACTTTTTTATATGACACTATAGATAATAACACACATCCCTTAAATTCAGGTCTGCTACCTGAACAGAAAAAATTTGGAACGGGGAAATTGCTTAAAATATTTCAAATACAGTGTGACTTTGAACAGCTCATACAAACTCTTCAGTCTGCCATCAGCTGTAGTGTTGAACAATATGGGGAAATGAAGGAGTTCCCATTTCATTCAGTCCTGCAACACAGCGATCTAAGTGGTCCACTGCAGCTGCTCCTCTGTCCTCTCTTCTTGGAAAGAGGAGCAGCCGTAGTGTACCGAGGTTTTTCAACAGATGATTCTGGGCAGTCACTGTTCAGCCATGTTTCACAGAAACACATGAGACTATCCTCTCGACTCCTCACCAGTGCCTCCAACTCATCCACTTTGCTGGGTAGTGAGTTCACATTGCCCATCAGTATAGTTGGTAGAAAATGCTTCTAACTGAATCTTTTGCCTTTAATTCTGGCACCAGCCCTGCAATCATGCAATCTGGTAGGTAAGATCCACATTTCCTCCACTTCAGGTCCAGGAGGTCCTCTTTGTGATAAAACTGTCTCTCCATATCAATTCAAATTTGATCCCACAAATGAAAATTCAAAAAAAGCAGTGTACATGCAAAAATTTCAAGAAAAAGTGAAGCATTCTAGAATACGGACAACCGCTTTGAAATGCTCACAAATAAAGTTTCTCAAAGGCAGGGAGTAAAGAAGTGGATGTTTCCTACACTCTAATGCCTCATTTTAGTGCTGCAGTGAGGGGTGTATGGATATATAGCTGTGGTAACTCTATGACCACAGCACATTCAGTTGACCTGCACTGGTTCTCTGGCTCTGGAGAGACCAGCTGATTAATATATTGCTCAGGAGATTTCCATATCACTAACAGATCCACAGGGACTCAAGATCAGTAATAAAACATTTGTTAACACCCGACAGACACAGCAAAACATATGGTGATTTCATACTGTCTACAATGAAGTAAATTTTCAAAACACACCATTATACTTTCATTATTTTTTTCCATAGTGTCCAAACTTTTTCTGATTTGAGGTTGTACTGGTTTTTTGTGATAGTCCAGATGTTGTTCTTAATGTTTCCTTACCCTGACTAATGTTTGTTTGATAGGCTGTTGGTCTGAATGTACACGAAGAGCTGCAAATAAAATAAATAAACTTGTCTGAATCTGAATGGACACTGATTTTATATAAAAATCAAAACCCAATAAAGTTGCATTTTTAAGTTAATCGCTGACTGCTACTGAATGTTACTCAATCAAAAGCTCACAATGTGTGTGAGCTGCTTCACAAATTGCTTCTCTTGAATTAATTAACTGTAGCAATTTTTAGATTTAAACAAAAAGGAAAGATTCCAGTTAATCCACAAAAAGATTAGACAAACAGTTTGTTATGGTTATGAATTTCTTGCCCTGTGAATCTGTGAACGCGTCTTATTTAGTATATAAAGCAAGCTTAGTGACCAGTTTCTGCTTTCAAAACACACCACTTAAGGAACATAAGCACAAACTTTCATCTGGAGTTAGTGTCATGTGTGATGAGATATTTACGGCTGTTGATAACAGGAGAACATGATTAGAGTCAAGGTGTTTTCCTCTGCAGTAACCTTCGTCCTGAGCTCTCTGGTGGCCTGGTAATACCATTCAGCTGGGCCACAACGGCTCACGGCGGAGCGCTTAGCTGTAAAATTGGGTTTTGCTGAGGCTTTATAAGACCGGGGGGATTTTCTTTTGTGAGGAACCAGAGCTGAAGTGTAACACGGCAGGTCTGTGTCAGGTATCTGCCTCGTCCTCCACAGAGACTCACACAATCCCATTTGATGCTTCAATCACAGCAGAGTTTATGGACATTATTATATCTCTGGTGTTGTCAACTACACACGATTCATCTGTAGAGTCAATTTACATTTGTAGAAACACCAGGTTCCTTTTATTCTTTTTGTGTGATCAGGCTGGTGACCTTGCTGAAGTTTGATATTTTCTTGTGTGTTTTTTAAAAGATCCCCTAATCGTAACACATTACTTGTACCACTTATGCTTATGTGTTTACTGAAGACTTCCCTAAAGGTACTGACAAAGTCAAGCACACTGATTTGATTGTTCCCTCTGCCACATACTGATTTCACTTAATAGGTTTACATGACACCTAAAAAAAAAATTATCATTGCATTAGTCTGGCCAAAATTGGGCTTTAAAGGCACATGTAACCGTGTTAGCTCAACTGAAGTGGAAGTTTTAAAACTCAGACTAATACACCCAGGTAATGTGATTGAAAGGTTATCTACTCCTGCATGTATACAGACCAGTGAGACTGGAATGGGGTGACGTGTTCTGTGCACGCACTAGGGCTCTGTGCCAAATCCTGACCCGTTAGTCAAACAGCATGTGAGTAAACAGAGGAGCTCAAACAGACGAAGCCGACTCACTTCATGATGACTCACTTGAAGGAGCTGAACATTTTACATGCTAACTTCTTAGCTTCCTATTGACTATTGTACCAGAAATGGACCAATAGTAACGAGCTGAAAGACTGTATATCGCCACCTTTCGTAGTGGAGGTGACATGATTTCAAAAATAAGTTGATTACCCTCCTGTGCATGTATACTGGGACAAAGACAGTAGACTAACTAAAGGGCTTAGCTTGAGGCTGTGCTCAGTTTGTTGAGCTGTGCACCTCACACTCAACATACCGACTGTGAGGTGTTGTACCCACCAACTTTTCATCAGAAAATGATCTGATTGGGCGGCAGGTCATTACCAAGGGCACTGTCACATGACTGGTCTTGCCTCGCCTCACTTTGGACTTGTGTGGTCAATTCCATTTGATTGGCTTTTGGACTTCAGAATCTGACCTTTCAATTTGGTGATTTGGAACTTGGATTTGGACTTTCTGTTAGTTAATCAGTTGGTACATATCTGTAAATATTCTTCATTTTTGTAATAATGTCCTGATAATGGGTGGGGGTGTAGAAGCTGGTTTTGTTGGAACGCCAGTATTTTGTTTTCGAATTTTAGTGGTTAATGATGAGGTCGTTCTGTTATTTTGGGTGTGCTTGCTCCCATTATTCAAGTAAATTTATAATTTTGTCAGATTTTTTTTTTTTAGCAATAAAGAGTGGATCTCACACACCCCGTATGTTATTGTATATTCCATTTAACTCAGAATTTGGAGGTCAGAACTGGAAGTGACATAAACTCTGAGCTGATTCTATTCCACCTGTAAAGTTGGAAAAAATGAATGCATACTGGCTCATTCAGAGCATAGACATCTTCCAAACATATGCACTCTACATGATAACAACTGTATGTGGCATTTTGCATGGACAGATGCGCAGAAACATGCAATAGATAAAAAAAAACAGACAGTAAAATGTGTATGACTGACATAATATGAAACAAAACAGCAGAAATTAGCAGTGTTCATTCAGCTGTTGTATGTGGCCATGTAGCCATACTGTTTTACTTAACAAACTGTTAGTATTGGAGGCTGGGCTTTTACTTTCAGCATGATTGGCTCTAACTTGTGGTGTTCTAGACTTTTAAACTCTACTACCTCATTCTGCTAGACTATGATTTGCGCAAGCTGTGTTGACACAAGAAAAAGCAAACTCTATCCAAAAAGACCCATGTTTGATGTGAGGAGACAGTACTAACCCCACTAATTTATGTCAACCTGCAAATGTTCAGTTTTCATAAAACAAAAGAGCACCAAACAGGCTTTCTGTGGTGGACTAACCTGCATCTTTTGCCCACTTCAGGATGGATGTGACCTCGTTTCCCTTCTGACTCTTACAGACTCCATTGCGAACAGCTGCACTCACTCCAAGGGTGTTCAGGTTGGTTTTCACTCCACACAGATATGCTGTAGCTGTGGCTGCACTGTCTGGGATCTGGAAGTCCACACTATAAGTCTGAAAACACAGGTATACACAGGGATGAGTGTAAATAAAGTACACTGTTAGGAATCATCCACTTCAAGGTAATATTCCATGCGGAACATTAACCTTTGAATTATAGGTATTTGTACAGTATTAGTAAAACAAGAAAATTCAGTGACATTAACTGCAATAGAAACAATTAGCATCACTTTATTAAGACAAGGCAACCATAACCACTACAAATTAACCTCTCTTAATCCATATCTCAACAGAATGCTTGCAATTTCTGCTAATATAGTACTTCCACTCAAATATGACTGAATCTTTTCAGTGTAATATGGCTTAAGAAAGGAAGTTTAAGGAAGCATGTAACAGCACTGAGAAAGGGTGCTGCAACACCTTTAATTATGTTTATGAAGCATTCCAGTTGATGGGGGATGGGGGGTGTATACCTTCAGCAAGCCCACATTAGGAAAGGTGTCCATGGTCATCACAGTGTCCTCTCCTGATTGGTTCTGCAGCTGCCCCTTAAGGATTCGAGCTGCAGTGTAGGTTGTGATTCCCATACCTGATGCACACAGCACACTCTGTACTCGTACACTCTGTTATCATTAAACTGATGTTCTCTGTAGTACGCCCTCAGATCAAAGACATATTTCTTATTTTCTTTGAAATATTTCTTTTTGAAGTGCATGCTGGTTAAAAATGAAACAGAAAACAGGAGCGACCAAAGATGTTTTTACCTATTTGGTTTCTCAGACTATAGTGTTATCAGTGAGAGGAAATGGATGTTTTGAATAACATACCATCCCCAAGGAAAAACAAGATGTTCCTGGCCACATTGGTGTTGATCTTCTTGTCCAAAACTGACTGTAAAGTCTTCCGGGCCTGAGCCCTCCAGTACTCTGGGTTCTCTTCCTCAACTGAAGGCAAATGCAGACTGTTTTTCATTCAATTCAGTTCCCTCACATTAGGGCCCTAATGTGAGTACCCTTAGTTGCATTTAGATAGTGTCAGTCATGAAATAGGATTATTAGAGAAGTAAAAACCAACAGAATCAAGCTCTGGGCAGGTGGACATTATGCCTTGACAGGTTAGGTCACAGAGGAGAGAAAGAAAAATGAACAGACACTGGACAGGAAGCAGAGAGACTTGCAGACAGGAGCAGGAACAGAGAGGACAGAAAGCAAAACCACAAAACTATGAAGAAGACACAAACTTAGAGGCATATACTGTATACTGAACAAAAATATAAACACAACACTTTTGTTTTTGCTCCTGTTTTTCATGAGCTGAACTCAGAGATCAAAGACTTTTTCTGTTTCACAAAAGGTCCATTTCCCTCAAATATTGTTCACTAATTTATCTAAATCTATGTTAGTGAGCGCTTCTCCTTTGCCAAGATAATCCATCCACTGCACAGGTGTGTCATATCAAAGATGCTGAGTAGACAGCATGATTATTGCACAGATGTGCTTTAGGCTGGCCTAATAAAAGGACACTGTAAAATGTGCTTTTACTGTATTAGGTTCTTTTGGGAGATGGGGGAGGGGGTCCAAAAACCAGTCAGTATCTGGTGTGACCATCCATTTGCCTCATGCAGTGCAGCACATCTCCTTCAGCAGAGTTGATCAGTCGCTGATTGTAGCATGTGGAATGTTCCACTCCTCTTCAAAGGCTGTGCGAAATTGCTGGATATTGGCAGGAACTGGAAATGCTGGAAGATCCCAAACATGCTCAATGGGAGACGTGTCTGATGAGTATGCTGGCCATGCAAGAACTAGGATGTTTTCAGCTTCCAGGAATTGTGTACAGATCCTTGCAACATGGAGCCATGTATTATCATACTGCAACATGAGGTGATGGTCGTGGATGAATGGCACAACAATGGGCCTTAGGATCTCATTGCATTAACTCTGTGCATTCAAAATGCCATTAATGCACCTGGGTTTGTTGTCCATAACATACGCCTGCCCATACTACAACCCCACAGCCATCATGGGCAACTCGATTCACAACGTTGACGTCAGCAAAACGCTCATGCACACAATGCCACACACGCTGTCTGCCATCTGCCCTGTACAGTGAAAACTGAGATTCATCCATGAAGAGAACACCCCTACAACATGCTAGATGCCATCGAATGTGAGCATTTGCCCACTCAAGTCAGTTACGATGATGAACTGCAGTCAGATCGAGATCCTGATGAGGATGACGACCATGTAGATGAGCTTCCCTGAGACAGTTTCTGACAGTTTGTACAGAAATTCTGTGGTTATGCAAACTGATTGTTGCAGCAGCTGTCTGGGTGGCTGGTCTCAGGTGATCGTGGAGGTGAAGATGCTGGATGTGGAGGTCCTGGCCTGGTGTGGTTACACGTGCTCTGCAGTTGGTGCCAAAATCTCTGACACACCTTTGGAGACAGCTTATGGTAGAGAAATGAGCATTCAATTCACAAGCAACAGCTGTAGTGGACAGTCCTGCAGTCAGCATGCCAACTGCACGCTCCCTCAAAATTTGCGGCATCTGTCACATTGTGTTGTGTAATAAAACTGCACACTTCAGAGTGGTATTTTATTGTGTCCAGCCTAAAGTACACCTGTGCAATAATCATGCTATCTAACCAACATCTTGATGTGCCACACCTATGAGGTGGATGCGGAAGTGCCCACTAGAAGTGCTTTTCCTATTGTACCCCCCCCCCTCAGCTGCAAGGCGCG
>JAQQAE010003793.1:10000-19664 GCA_029823295.1 Pseudamia nigra | reverse complement strand
GAGAAAAATGTGTGTGTGGGTGTGGGGGGGGTTACGAGACCCTATTTGTTTTATTTTAAGTGTGGTTTTTTTCCTTTTAGTTAATTCAAGCAAAATGAAGATTGTATTTTGTGCTACATTCTATAATATTCTTTCTTGCAGTTTTTCTCAATTGTTTACACACTATAACCAAACCTATAACGTAAACATTCCAAACCATAACACCATCGACCAAACGACAGAGGCATTTCCCAAAACTATGAACAATATGCCTACCTTTACTCAGATAATTCAGATTAGAACTCTTCAAACAAACCATTTCATATATCATCATATAGCTAGAAAGTACAGTGCTGGAATTCAAGTCATCACAAAAATTCAAAATTTATTCAGACACCAATAAGAATCTCAGGATTAATATGATTAAGTAACTTTTAATCTTTAAATTACTTCAACTCATTACGATCAAACAACTTTTAATCTTTAAATTATTTCAACTCATTACGATTAAACAACTTTTAATCTTTAAACTACTTCAACTCATTACGATTAAACAACTTTTAATCTTTAAATTACTTCAACTAATTACGATTAAACAACTTTTAATCTTTAAACTACTTCAACTCATTATGATTAAACAATTTCTAATCTTTAAACTACTTCAACTTATTCTCATATTTTATGAATTTTTAAACTTTAAAAGATTTCAGCTCATATTTTAATAACCTTTCATTCTTTAAACTACTTCAATTCATTCTTACGTCTAAACAACTTTTAAACTTCCTCTACTTATTCTTCAGCATTTCAATATTACTTTAACATGAGTTCAGCACTTCAGCAGTTTTCAGCACATTCAATCAGCAATTCCACACACTCTCGTCAGAAATTTCAAATATTCTAGTTTTCATTATTAGCATTTATATTAAAGATGCAAAACAACAATAGTGGGATGGTTTAAGTGCCGTACTCTGCACAGCATCCTTCCTTTGTAATTGGGTGCCTATTTTTACAGTACATTTCCTTTCACTTAGTTTATTTTGACATTGATGAATTAAAAATTCTGAATATTTATACATTTGTAGTGTTTTCGCATTGTTTTCATCATGTAAAGAGGTTGTTTTGGGAAATGGAGCATTAGTTTAAGAAATGTGTCTTGGCAATTGAGAAAAACTGTAAAAAAAAGACATATCTGAGAAGAAAGACAAAACAAAGGAATTAATATTTTTACTTATGTAATGCAAATTAAAATTGATAGATAGAACCACACACTGTGTGTGACAAACTGGTGTCAACTATTCAAGTTTGTCTAAAAGCTTCTCACTTACAGTATGTCTGTATGTCTTGTAAATCAATTTATATACTAAAAATGCAGAGGAGTTTGCACATTTTTTAAATGCCAATGTAACTTTTTGACATTTTTATTAGCCAGCATTAGCCAAAATTCCTTCTGCCTTTCGAAGTTTATGTTCTTGTAGGTGCAACTCTATAAGGTGTCCTAATAATCAAAACAAGTCTCTTTTTTGTGCAAAAGTGATCATTTTTGGCTAACTCTGTGTCTTTGTATCTTAGTGTTGATGATTGGCTCATACATAAACTTAATTTAAAATATGTCGTCGTTGTTTGATGGATGTTGAAAACTCTTGTCATTTTCCACCTCCACTGAGTCTGATAGTAACTTGTCATCCTGCAGCTCCTGCACCTGCGTCTCCTCTTCCTTCTCTACCTCCTCTTTCGCTTCTGTTCTGCCCATTCCTCCTCTTGACTCCTTGTCATCTCTACCAGACTTGTCTGTGTTTGTGATCTGGCTAGAATCTGTGGGAGTTGGACAAGAAATGTCAGATGACTGTAGTGGCTCCACAGGGGTGCCAGTCGCATCGTTGTCCTCCGCGGTGCTGGAGACCGTAGCCGGGGTGCGACCCCCTCGGGCCGACTTGGCCCTCAGACGCTGCCGGAGCTCCTCTTCTTTTAACTGAAACACAGAACAGGGAGCAGAAGAGAAAAGCAAGACACGCTGAAAAATGGAGGCGAGATGGAGATGAGACAGAAGTTGAGGCGATGGAGCTGACTCCACAAATTACAAAGTTGGGACCCAAAATGTGTCTTTTTATTATTTTGTCCATTTTCTTTATGTTCAATCTTCATTCATTCAAGCTGTGATTCAGCCTGAACCTGGTTTACTCACGCCTTCTCTTTAGTTCTGCCTCTCCTGTCTGCATTTTTCAATTGAATTCTATTTGTATAGCACTGATTATCCCTCGGTGCTTCACAATTTGAGGCCGAGACCTCATGACTATACATTCAGAGGGAGGAAGCTGGGGAGAACATGCAGACTCCACACAGGGGGGCCCTGCTGCCTGGCGTTGGGCTCGAACCCAGGACCTTCTTGTTGTGAGGCACGAGTGCTACCCACCGCCGCCCCAGCTCCACCGACCACCAGGGGTCCTCAGTGGACAGGCTCACATGCTTTCCTACACAGGGCTTTGCCAGCCCTTGCTAAAGCTCCGCCCACTTCATCCAGAGTCTGTCTGTACTAAATCAATGTAAATCTATTCCAATATTGTTCCAATCACATCGCTTCATTTTTGTGTGGTGAAGACACTTCTAGCTGAATTTACATTTTTAATCTTTTAATTTAAACAGTAAAACATAAAAAAATTCCAATATATGAATTTATTTATCATAAAACTAGAGAATTGTGGAAGTTTATAATGCTTTTTTTTGGTGTTGGTCATAAAAAGATGCTACATTTACCTTATGGGATTTAGCCTGAAAAAACCTTGATTCATATTTAGACACACAATCGAATTCAGACCTTCCTTCTTTCCTCAGCGAGTCTCAGTTTTTCATCACTCTCTTCTCTGCTGGAGACTCTCTGGTCCTTCATGGCCTTCAGAGAATCCAGTCTGGCAGGAGGTCTTCGTAGAATTTCTTCCCCGTCATTGAGCTGTTCAGCAGATGGAGACACACAGCTATATGACACACACACGTTTCTACACAAATATGACCAAAAACATCATCAGATTTTCACAGCGAGCCCCAATTAAGCCAAGGACTAAGACAAAAATCCTATACTTGGTTATGTGTTGATTGCGGAAAATGGTCTAATATTACAAATCTGTGAGTGACAACAGCATGTTGTCAGTAGACCTGCTGTCAGAATGTGGTTTAACATTGAGCAGCAGTGACCACAGCTAAACATTTCTGGACTCTGGGCTTTTAGTGGCTTTTGCTCAACCCCTAAAAAAAGGTTTTTGGCATCATGATCATATCTTGTGAAAAATAGACAATATTTTAAAATTCTGCCAGTGTAGTGTAAATTTGCACAATCGTACACACAATATGGAAAATTCTAAATTACTCAAAAACTTTCACCACTACATGAATAAAATGAAAATGATGTACTTTATTTTTTTCATTAGTGTGTGAAGTATGTCATAGCCTTCAGGACAAAATACACAACATTTATGAAGCACTTCAATAAACATTTATGTATTTCCGTTCGTTGCAACAAATTACGCATAATGAGTAAGAAAAGTAATGAAAAGAAACAATTCCCCATCAAGAAAATGATCAATAAAATGAACACCAATGAATAAATCAACCAAATATGAATAGAATAAGCAACAGAATAGTAAAAAGCAAAAATGATCAAGTAACGAACAAAATTTACAAAAAAGATAGAGTATGACCAAAAATGTTCACAAAAAAGTAATGGAATGAACAAAAATAACCAATAAGATTAACAAAATAAAGCACAAAACAAACATGTCAAAATCAATGAATAAAGAAAATAAAATAGTGGACAAAATCAGGATAAATAGACAAAATAGTGAAGAGTACAGACAAAAATGAAAAAAAAAACAGATTGTAAAATGATTAAAAATGAACACAATAATCAAACAAATGTACAAAATCACTGCGTGAAGAAATGAAGAAAACAGCCACGTTCTAAATCTAATTAACTTCCTCCAAAATGCCTGAAATTCATAGCCTGACCTTGTGAGACTCATTCTAGTGTCAGAATGAAATTACTGGAATTAAATGAGTGTAGTTCAGGATTGGTTTCTTATGTGATATTAACAGGTTCAGACCAAAAAGCCTCTCGATGCAAGTGGACGACGCTACAACTAAGCACAGCAATGACATGAGTGACGTTGATCTGGCCTCTAATTAAACTCCTCAGTTCCTGTCAGAAATAAAGGAATATACAGCTCCTGCAATCAATAAAGGCTTCAAATGCAGCTGTTTGTTCATTGATTTATGTAACAGAGTCGAACCAGGTTGAGGATGTCGTCAGTTGGATCAGATCTGGCGGAATTACAAAGATTCTTTTTTAATATGTTTTTTCTTTGTATCTGTCAACCATAAAGACAGACGGTATGAATGACTGGACAAAGCGACCGTGATGTCAGCCGATTGGCCGCTTTGAGGCCAATCGGGTTGTCACTTCCTGGATGGTGTATTGGAACCAAAAACAGGATGTAACCATATTTGGACAAACGGCAGCGGGGCTTATGAACCACTCATGCCAGGGGTCTCATGGGAAGCTAATATTAGCCGCTAGCTTGCTGCAGTAAAACTTTACCACGCAGTGTCAAACAAAGTCATATTACGGTGTTGTTAGTGTAAACACTTAGCTACAGCTGCAGCTGAGTGTATCTCATGTATAACTATGACTAAATAGAAGATACAAAGGTCCAAATCAGTCTAAGTGAACTAGTGAGCTGTTACTATAGCGACATGTCAATCAAACCCCAGCATGGTAGTGATTTGTTGGATTATTTGCTGTAATATCTTAATAACAGAGCAAAAAGTTAAAGATGGACCAACACATTATTTATTAGAGGGTCCAAATAAAACGTTTGAGACCATGATGACCCATGAAAAAAATTTATTCACTTAGTATTTTCAGATAAAAGTCCAAAGTTTCTTGGAGCCGGACGATCGGATCCCCAGTGGCCAAGCGGTGGAATTACAACTTAAAGTTACTCCCGCACTGGCCTCACTGAACAACCCCGGTCGTTGCCCCTTGTGCCAACCACAGCTCAGCTACAAAATAAAAACTCAACTCATTATGGAGATGCTTGAGTGTTGTGTTTATGTGTTCCTTTCAGCATAAGATGCAGGACTTTCCTTCACAGAAACCACAACTGCAGCCTATCATCATATCAACCCACGTCTGACCAACCGTGTTAAATGCAGGGCGTTGATTGGCTTACCCCCTGTGTAGGCGACGTGGAAATCAGCATGCATGGAAGAGTGCCAGACTGATACGACTCAAGACAGATCTTTCTGGTTCTCAGACTTTCAAATTGAAGCTATTTTGTCAGGAGCTTCTGTGTGACCCAGATGCTCACCATAATGCTGTAGGACTCTCCAGACCTACTCTCCCGGACCTGGTCCACTGGAATAATGCCCTGGTTGAACAGCTCCTCCAGAATCTCACTGGACTTTAAAGGTTGCTGTGCTGTTCTGTCCTGCTGGAGCAAACCTAGAGGACAACATAGAGAAATAAGAACACCTGTCCACTGTCATCAGTAGAGCTGAGTGAGAAATCAATCATTACTGTTACTGCAACATATGTGCAGTATTTGAAATCATATTTAATGATGAGAATTTATTGTGAGAAGCTTTTTTCTGTCTTTTAGGTTTTGTTGTGTTTATTTCTAATTTGTTAGATGAGATGGTTTTAAAGCCAGCTCCTCCATTTCCAACTATGTTGCCAGCAACTGCACTGCTCTGTTCAAGTTATCAGCATTTTTTCTAGTATGAAATAATAGACAGCCTGGGTCTGTATGGTTTTGGCCAATTTTCTCCTGTTTGGAGTGACATGGATGATTAGGTGTTCTGTTTTTGTTATTTTCAGGTAAGGTGACATTTAGATTTGAAAAGCTCTGGGTTTTTTTTTCTTTTCCTGCCTGTAATTCGTCCTGAATGTACAGAAAATAGACACCTTACAGGATGTAGCCCTTTCTTTGACTGGTGGTTCTTGGGAGCCGTAGATGAGAGGACATTAAATCAAAAATAAATATAATGACCAAAATTATAAAGTGTAAAATCTTTTTATGTAATTTTGATGTTGTTTTCATCTTTTGCGTTTCATGTAGTCTTTGTGTTTTTGCATGTTTCCACATCTTTATGCTATTTGGATCTGTATGTCTTTTAAAAATAATCTAAAGGTAAACGACAGCATCTATTTTTGGGTTTTATCTTTTGTTTGTAACTTTACATCATTTTCACACCACTGATTTCTTATTTATTCTTTCATATCACATTCATTACTTTGAATCTTTGACATTGTTTTTTTAATTTTCCCTCTTTTTTTCTCCTTTATTCATCTTTTACATGTTTTACATTATTCTCTTGTTGTAAAAACTAATTATTGAAAATCACAATTTTTTTTTCTTTGCTTTTTTCAACTTTAAATCAGGACCAAAACTCTGTGTTTGTTTTTAAAAACATAATGATCTGATATTTATTTCAATTCAATTTTATTTGTATAGCGCCTATCATAATAAAAGATTATTTCTGTGCTTCACAATTCAAGGCCGAGGCCTGAAGACTAGAGAGAAAAAACCCAACAGAACCACCGAGAACAAGCCAAGGGCGGCAGGAGAGACAAACCTCCAGCAGAACCAGCGGCTCAGGGTAGGCGGCCATCTGCCTCGACCGGTTGGGGTTTGAGATCATTTTTAATTTAGACCAATATGAACATTATGGTGACATTTCTGACTGTATCACCCAGCTCCAGTTATCTGTATGTTCATGACGCAGACTCACCATCTTGTGTCGTTGGATTTCTAGCACTTTCTGTGTCACACACAGACATGAGTGGAGGGAGTTTTCTGGGAACAACCCCTGGTAGCACATGAACATCTCTGTTCTCCATCACCACGCCGCTGTCGGTGGTGACCTTTGACACAGCGGAGTCACCTCGACCACTGTGTTTACTCGCAGTCTCATCCTGGCATGATGGACAAAAAGGAGGAAACACATGGCGAGACACTGAGGACATCCCATTTACATCTTGATTCTTATGTGTTTAGTCCTAGAAAGGAATTGGTAAGATGTAACTGTGTTAATCCAATTACTTATTAAGTGTTACTGTAATCATTTACAGTTGTGGTGGAGGGGGTGGGGGCATGCATCGCTGTATCCTCCTGGAAATTCTGAGCATTGAACAGTTCACTGTCTGTGGCCTTTCTGTGTGGTTTAGGGAAAACACAGGGAGCAAAACATGAACACAAATAAATACAAATGAACGAAACAATAAAAACAAACAAAACCCAAACTGAAAATAACAACAATGAACAAAAAGGAACAAAGTAACCTACTACGCTGCACAAAAATAATCAGGAAAAGAAACGTGAACAAAATGATTAAAACAATGACATGACGAAGAAAGTGAACAGAACACATTGAATAAAAAAATAACTAAGTAATACAAAAAAGGAACAAAAAGGTAAAAATCAAGTTTCTTCTTTGAGCTGCTTCCATCTGACCCTGTCCTCTGCTTCTCCTCTCATGAAAACAGGTGCAAAGCCTCTGTCACCAAATCCATAAATCTCTTTGGTTTTTCCCTCGGCCTCCTGTCTGGCACCTTCTACCAACATGTCCACCTTCCCTCATGTCACGTCCAGATGATCAATCTGGCCTCTGTGCTTTTGTTTCCCAATGAGCTGTCACTCCGAAGTGCTCGTGGTTAATGCTGTGCATCTTCATCCCTCCCACAGATAATCCCATCAATCGTCTCTAAACCATTCAACAAGGCCTGTCTCGTGACCACCTTGAGTTTTGCTGCCATTCTTCTGTCAATCAACACTCCTGACGCCTTTTTTTTTGTCCTCACCCAGTCCTATACTCGCTTCTTCACCTCTTCTCCACATTCTTCGTTGCTCTAAACAGTTGGCCCTACATAGGGAAACTAACTTAGTTACCCTCTCTAGCTCTAGTCCCCGTAACCTCCCTGTTCCACTTGCCACAAAATGAACAATGTGGTCATGACATTGCCAAGTACTTTGACCCGCTTCCTACCTCGTCTCCTTTCACCTGTCCCGGCGGAGTGAAGGGCTGCACGGCGGTGTTCACAGAGCTGCCGCATCCCATGTTCACCTCCACTAGTTCACACGAAGTCGCAGACAGGAAGCTCGGTCCAATGTAGTTCTAGTTAATGTTGACCTGTGTCGCCTTGCATTCCTTCACACGACACACGCACAGTCTCCTTGGAGCTGTTGCTATGGACTGTTGCTACAATAAACGTGACCCGGTTAAAGACGTGACAAGTGGCGACAAACTGTGAGTGTCAGAGTCGGGGCGCTGTCTGCGCATCAGTCTGCTTCAAACACCTGTGGGAACGGGAGGACAGTCTGGATAACATTCATAGCTGTTCCCTTAACTCTAGATAGACTTATTCAATTTAATGTCTAAAATCAAACTTTGTAAGATATTTGCATTTGTTTCTCCTATATGTGACAGGTCATTGCTGAAGGTTGAGTATCTCACCTATTTTGGCATTGTCCAATTGTGGAGGACTTCTGGTATACTGTATTTAACTGGTTCTTTAAGAAGTACGCCATAGATATTTTTCCAGAATGCACTATGACAATTTTTGAATGTTCTGAAAGGACAATGACTTTCCCTCCTACCAGAGACGGGCTCTGGAGGCAGGCATGGTTGTAGCCAAAAAGCTAATTCTGCTTGATTGGAAATCTCCAACTACTCCATGTTTTAAAAGGTGGCTTAATGAGATTCTTTCCGTTGCAAAAATGGAGCAGACTCGTCATGGCAAAATAACCTCCCAATTGTCTTCTCAGAAGATTTGGAACCCTTTTTTGAAGATGCTGGATGGGACTGGGACTCCTAAAGATGACTACCCTACCCAGAAGTGTCTGGTCCATCCCTCCCTTTATGTGTGTGTGTTTTTGTATTTTGTATTTGGTTTTGTATGGTCACAGTGGGATGGTGAGGGGTATCAGAATCTTGTGTTCTTCAGCTGATTTGTGAGTATGGGTGAATGTTTGCCCTTTTTGTTTGATTTGTATGTTTGTTTAAAAGGGAAATTTCACAAATAAAACACCTCTGGGAATGGAGCCAAGACTCCGCTGCAGGAGCAGTGTTACCAGTCACGTCAATATGGCTTCCCCAAAATGAAGGTTGCAGCCAAAATTTTACAAGTTAGACCCTTTTTATTGGGTCGCCCGGGCTAAGCGGCGGTCCAGACCAAGCACTGTCATGACTGATAACTACTGCTCAATTATAAAGATGTGAACATCCACACTGGTGAATGATACACTTCACACTATCCTACAAAAGGTTAATTATTTCTGTTGATGTGCATTGTGCCACACAGATAAGTTAAAATGATTTTTAAACTACAGTGGAACCCCAGGTTAGGAGATTAATTCATTCTGTGAAGTGGAAAAACTCGTGAACCGGGACCAGTTTTCCCATAAGGACCAATTAATCCGTTCCAAGACCCAAGAAAACTCCCACGCAATTCATATTTATTTTCTTTTCTCATTTTTATTCACTGGTTTTGGCCTGTTTCACCACACTTTCATCATCATCATCATCACTTTCAGTTGGCAATGATCTTTTGCTAAAATAGTGATTCAAAGAAGGTTGCCTCTGCCTACTCCTTAAAATGTTATGAAAATGGGTGATGCAAATGTCATCCACTTGGTCT
>JAQQAE010003793.1:0-5000 GCA_029823295.1 Pseudamia nigra | reverse complement strand
AATGGGGAAATGTCATCAGCAGGTCAAGGCTTCAATGCTTCAATCCCTCTCTGTTTTAACAGAGATTTTTCTAGATCAGAGAAAAAAACATTTTCTGTACAAAAAGAAAAAAGTAAAACTCTCAGGCTTTAGATAATATGTACTGTACATATATAGTGCATCCGGAAAGTATCTGTAGCTCTTCACTTTTTCCACAATTTTTTATGTTACAGCCTTATTCCAAAATGAATTCAATTCATTTTTCCCCTCAAAATTCTGCATACAGCATCCATAATGACAATATTAAAAGTATTTTTTGAAATTCTTGCAAATTTATTAAAAAATAAAAAAAAAACCTGAGAAATCACATGGACATAAGTATTCATAGACTTTGCTTTTTTGTTTTTGAAACTCACACACCTGTGTATATAAGGTCCCAAGGTTGACAGTGCATGTCAAAGCACAAACCAAGCATGAAGACAAAGGAATTATTTGTAGACCTCCCAGACAGGACTGTCTCAAGACACAAGGCTGGGAAGTTACAGAAAAAATGCCGCTGCTTTGGAGGTTCCAATGAGCACAGTGGCCTCCATCGTAAGTGGAAGAAGTTTGGAACCACCAGGACTCTTCCTAGAGCTGGCCAGCCGTCTGAGCTGAGTGATCGGGGGAGAAGGGCCTTAGTCAGGGAGGTGATCAATTACCCGATGGTCACTCTGGCAGAGCTCCAGCATTTCTCTGTGGAGAAAGGAGAACCTTCCAGAAGGACAACCATCTCTGCAGCAATCCACCAATCAGGTCTGTATGGTAGAGTGGGCAGACAGAAGCCACTCCTTAGTAAAAGGTACATGGCAGCCCGCCTGGAGTTTGCCAAAAGGCAGGAGTCTCAGACCATGTCAAACAAAATTCTTTGGTCTGATGAGACAAAAATTGGACTCTCTGGAGTGAATGCCAGGTGTTACATTTGGAGAAAACCTAATACCATCCCTAAAGTGAAGCATGGTGGTGGCAGCATCATGCTGTGGGGATGTTTTTCAGCAGCAGGAAATGGAAGACTAGTCAGGATGGAGGGAAAGATGAATGCAGCTTTCAAATGAATGCGGCTGTGGCTCAACAGCTGAGGCGGCTGTGGTAGAGATAGAGCGGGTTGGCCAGGAGCCGAAGGCTTAGCGGTTCAAATCCCGGCTTCTCATGTCCACAGGTCTGAAGTGTCCTTGAGCAAGACTATGAACCCCACATTGCTCCCAGTGAGTTTCACTGGTGTGTGTGGCTGGGTGAACAGAAAGCAGTGTAAAACGCTTTGAGTGCCGTAGGGTAGAAAGGCACTATATAAGTGCAAGACCATTTACAATTTACCAATGCAGCAATGTACAGAGACATCCTGGATGAAAATCTGCTCCAGAGCTCTCGACCTCAGACTAGGGCGACGGTTTATCTTTCAGCAGAACAGTGACCCTAAGCACAAGATATCAAAGGAGTGGCTTCAGCACAACATGGTGAATGTCCTTGAGTGGTCCAGCCAGAGCCCAGACCTGAATCTAATTGAACATCTCTGGAGAGATCTCAAATGTCTGTGCACCGATGCTTCCCATCCAACCTGATGGAGCTTGAGAGGTTCTGCAAAGAGGAATGGGCCAAACTGCCCACAGATAGGAGTGTCAAGCTTGTGGCATCATATTTAAAACACCTTGAGGCTGCAATTGCTGCCAAAGGTGCATCAACAAAGTATTGAGCAAAGGCTATGAATACTTGCGTGCATGTGATTTCTCAGGTTTTATATTTTTAATAAATTTACAACAATTTCAAAAAACACTTTTTCACTTTGTAATTGTGGGGGGTTGTGTGTGGAATTTTGAGGGAAAAAATTAATTGTATCCATTTTGGAATAAGGCTGTAACATAAAAAATTGTGGAAAAAGTGAAGCGCTGTGAATACTTTCCGGATGCACTGTAACTCTTCCTTTCCTGTCCCACATTGCAGCGTCGTCTGAGATCACAGGCTGAGTTGCCAGGGTGAACTAACCTGATCAGAAGTAAACCACTGTCGTAGTACAGAAAATCCTGAGCTGAGGCTGAAGTTAGTGCGTTAACCCCGTAAGTTTGCTTTGTGATACGGGCCCCTGGTGTACATATGAACACAATCATGTTGTATTCACAATACCCTAACATGCATTTGAAGACATACCCAATGTTGAATGTGGGGGGCTGTGCAAAGGTGAAGCCACCTCCAGGTGGTCCTGCCTGAGGTGTGATGGAGGGGGTAGCAGACGGACTAGGAGATGCTGTTGAAGTGCCTCCAAAAGTAAACACCCCCGAACTGTTGCTTGCAGCTCCAAATGCACTTGCTCCTCCAAACTGAAATCCCGCACCTGAGAATGAACACGTCATTTGCACCTTTGAAACTCTGATCCGTGTGTTTGTATATTTTATGTCTCTTTAAAATTAGGGCTACCCTGCTGCAAAAATATTCAAACTGGTTTGGTTCCATGTCATAAGCTGGTACATCTTGGTGTCACAATTCCACTGAGCAGACGTTAAGAAATGAGATGGGCAGAGCCACAAACTACAACTGCATTTACCAGAGAGACCAACACCTACTACTCTAACTTAAGTTCAAATCTATTGCCTCTAGGTCTGATTATAAAGTCACAATATGATAAAACTAACCTTTTAATTTTTCATGACTAACTTTGACCCTTTGTCTACAAAAACGTAGCCAAAGGTGCTAGTCCCAAATGACAACCTGGTCAAATTTGGTGAACCTACTTTTGTTGTCAAGTTAGTGTACAGATGACAGAAGCCACTGACAGCCCTACACATGCTACAACTCATATGACTGTTGTGACTCTGGTCCAGTAGGTGGCACTCATGTTAATTAGGATGGTTTGACAACAACAATAGACAATAAATGAGAATACAAAGCAGGAGTGAAGCTGCACCTAGATGGAGGTGCAAGACTAAGGGCCTGTCCGAACAGTCCATTTGGCTTCGGAACTTTCCAAATGGCCCTGAAGCATTTGCATCTCTGCCATGATTAAGACTGTCTGAATTCGCTAAATCAAAAGTAAAGCAGCTTCTATGCTTCCTTTAGAGCATCCTTTAGCATGGGAACCCTTTGCAAAAGGAGATTAGAAGTATATCCCTCAATTGGCTCCGGCCGCGATGTCAACTCACTCAAGTGTAGCTAAAAACATGATCAACATGACAGTGCAGATGCACCCACTCATCTTCTGACTCAACCTGATGATGCTGATGTTTTAACTTTAAATCAGGTGAACTATGGACAGGACTCTGTTGATTATTTGAAGTTAATGGTGCAGCAGAATCTGTGCATCAGTTTATCCTATTTTTTCATGTTGATCATCACTGTACTGCAGTCTCTGGGAAGATTTAGCATTATTTTTCTCTCCCTCACTCACAAGACACATTAATTAAACTAAATTGTAACGTGGACCTTCACAGGAGGAGAAATGTACCTAAATTAGGCTGGAGTTAATATTTATGAATGTAAATGATTCTGTGGGGCATCACTGTGCATTACTGATATGTCCTCGAATTGTGAAGCACCTAGAGATAATCGGCAACTATGATTGGCGCTATACAAATAAAAATAGAATTGAATTACAAAAGTGATTCTTATAAATGTATGGTCATTTCCAGTTTAATCACATATTTTAGAAGCCTTATGTGTTATTTAAGGTGTATTATCATCAGTCTATGAATTTTGGCACTAAGCTGGATTAATGATGTAGAAATATACCATTTATTCTTATTAATGTGTGTGAACAGACCTCATTGTTACAGTGCTGTATACTTTACTTCATGGTGGTTTTTTTAATCGAGGTGATTTGTCTTTAACTCTCTAAATAGGTCATAAAGTCATAAATGAAGATTCTCTCACCATCTCCATTTTGTTTGTGAATCAGTTCATGTCACTGATTTGAGCACAGTCTGATCTTTTCAATCCAACTGTCTGAGGATTCTTTATTACGCATAGCATGGACTCACAGGGAGGTGTGGGAGTGTCCCGTTCAGGTTTCATTCTCTGACAATTATACATGTAGAAAGTTCAAGTTTATAATTCACTGTAAACTTTAGAATGATGACATGTTCTGTAGTACAAATGTTGACCAAGATCACTTTCTATTTATGGATTTATTTTCATACAATCCTCATTCAGGTTCACAGAGATGAGTGGACAGGAAACAGACAGCATATTCCTTTATTTATATTCCATGGTGTAAAAACATTGTCTGTGTTTATATCCTGCATTAAACACAGAGAAAAGTCCAAAATGCGCTTTCTGTAGTGTTAAAAAAAAAACAAAAAAACAAAAAGGAGTTCCACTCTTACAGGCAGTCAGACAGCAACATCTGTCCATGATACTTGCACTAAGGAAAGAAGAGTCTGATTCCTCTCAGCTCCGCAGTCGCTTTTTAAAATTCATTTAGGTTTTCCTATCCACTATTCCTTGACCTCATGATGTTTTCTCATCAGGGTTAAGAAAAAGACGATGAGAAGGACTATTTGGACAGGCCCTTAATGTTTTTACATACTGGGTATGTCAAGTAAAAGCCATAAAAAGACAAAAACCCATTGAAAAATAAAAAGATGCTGGCAACTATTAACACCTTTTCACTGTTAAAGAATGTGCACGTGTGTCCCCATCTCTGTGTCTGTTAAGTGTCTCTGCTGTCCTCTGTTCATGTGGGTCTATGTCCACTGTCCAAGTAAAAACACACCACTCGCTTCAAGTCTGATACATTGCAATTTTGCGGTCAGACTTACTATTATTAGTGCTGTGCACCCATGCAAACCCTCACTTGGAAAAAAAAACTACTGCTAAGATTGTCTAGAGCAGGGGTCGGCAACGAGCGGCTCTTTAGCCCCCCTACTGTGGCTCTTTGCAGCCTTGACGAAATGTCATATAAATTAAAATATATACATATTATATATATATATATATATATATACAGTGGACTTGTTATCCAGATTGTGAACAAAATAATGGCAGAAGGGTTAAAT
>JAQQAE010003792.1:0-19665 GCA_029823295.1 Pseudamia nigra | reverse complement strand
CAGCTGGAACTGGGGCCTTAGGGTGGAGGGAATTATGAACAGTTCCAAATACCAGTCAGTGTTGGCACAAAACCTTCCGGCTTCTGTTAGAAAGCTGAAGATGAAGAGGAACTTCATCCTTCAGAACGACAATGAGCCAAAGCACACATCCAAATCAACAAAAGAATGGCTTCACCAGAATAAAATTGAGGTTTTGGAATGGTCCAGCCAGAGTCCAGATCTGAATCCGATTGAACATCTGTGAAGTGATCTGTAGAGAACTGTGCACAGGAGATGCCCTCACAGTCTGATCTGTCAGATTTGGAAAGGTTTTACAAAGAAGAGTGGGCTAATATTCCATATCAAGATGTGCCACACTTATAGACTCCTACCCAAAAAGACTCAGTGCTGTAATAAAAGCCAAAGGTGCTGCAACAAAGTATTAGTTTAAGGGTGTGCATATTTATGCTACCAGGTTATTTTAAGTTTTTTATTTTTCCCCTTTAAAGGTTTCAGTTTGTTTTTCAATTGCATGGCACAGGTTGTAGGTCACATTAAAAGTGAAAAAAGTTGTGAAATTATTTATTTTGGTGTCAATTTTTTACATCACAAAAACCTGTCATTTGCACAGCGATGTGTAGACTTTTGAGATCCACTGTAGGTGGGTGTATAGACAAATAATCTAGGCACACCTAAACAACCCCAAAGTTGATGCTTTGTTTTGTTGTGTATTTTTCTGAACCATATAGTGATTTTAGATCCTTTTTGTTATTTAAAACTATTAAATTCATCAACCAGTTAAAAGTATTTGAGTAAAGGTGCAGTGTGGGGATGTAGTGATATCTAGAGGTGAAGTTATAGGTTGCAGAACACTTCATAGCTCTATCTTCACCCTGTGCACCCAAGTGGGTTTAGGAGAGCCTAGAGTGGCTATAAAAATGTTAAGGTCCTCTCTGGAGTGTTTGGATTCAAAGCTATTGCAGAGATGCCTCACCTTAAAAATATGTTGCAACAGAAAATACAACTCCAGGTAGATTTTACTGTTTTTAAAAAAATCTCCTTTCTGTACTTACAATAAAAAATATAATGCGTAGATGCATAACATTACAAAATGAGAGCAGAAAACAGCACAAAAACCTTCAGTTAAGTTATAGATGTGCCTCTGAGCATTATGCTGTATCGTAGCTGAAACAAATACTGACACTGTCTTGTTTTTGGGTGCAACTAGACTCATGGGCTGCCCTGTCCACCAGTGCTGGACACCTGGAGAAACAGAGTGGAGCAGAGAGCAGTGGATATGATGCATCATATCTTGGATCCTAACAAAAGGTTAGAAAAACTCAGCAGAGGAGGATTAGTATAAAGGGTTGAAATAATCATAGTTATTATGATTTTACTATTTTACAACAGGGAGAACTTGCAGCTGTGTGCGGGTCCGCTCCTGCACATATTATTAGGCAACATTGACGAGAGCCTGCAGGAAGCTTTGTCAGAGCCAAACAGGTTGGACACCTCCAGAAATGATACACCCTCTTCTTCACAGGACTGTTCGGGCTTTCAGTAATATAAAATTCTCTCTCATTCAGGAAATTGTTTTTGTACTCTGCACATGACACCACACTGATCACCTGTCTCATGGCCCTGGGGATTTTTGACATGCGATGGCCACCATATGCCGCTGATATTACTCTGGAGCTGCACAAACACCAGCAGACCAACGAGGCCTTTGTAAAAGTGTCTTACATAGGCCAGGTAAGACCAGACATCGATTATTTGGGAAGAAGTTGGGCTTATTAATTCTACATTTTGCTAAAAGAAACTGATTATTATTGTTGTTGTTGTTGTTGTTGTTGTTGTTGTTGTTGTTGTTGTTGTTGTTGTAGGATCAACTTATTCCTGGTTGCAGTGGAATCTACTGCCCCCTGCAGGAGTTCAAACAGGCTGTTTCTACATATTCACTGAGCTCTGAACTCTACCAGTCACTTTGTAACAGCACAGGGCGTTTGACTACAGGCTGAATCCTCGCCAGACCTTCACATGTAAACGCAGAGCTTCCCAGTGCACACACTTAAATCGCCACGCAATATGCTCATTTATCCTCAGTCATCGTGTCATCCAGCAGACATCAGTCATCATACTGGTTCCATCAGCACAAACTTTTTAGAGTGCACTGCAAAATGTGGATTATGTTCTCTTACAGAAATATTGTGCTTCACATCAGGTTTAAATTTCATATCCCCTTTATCCTTGACATGTTGTTTCCATATTCTCCTTATCCTTATATTCCATCTGGTGAATGGATCAGTTTGATACTAATGATATATAAGCTTGAATGATTTTATTTAAGCCTGGTCACACAAGCTTAGTTCATAGAAGTCTGTTGTGACATAAGTTTGTGTGGCAGACTTTATTCGGTCATTTTTGTATAGTCGATAAATTAAAAGACCAAAGTCTACTCTCTGCTTTACAGTCTCCACAAGTTGTCTGCAAGCGACATTTATTCCTACTGAAAATGTAAAAATCTTACATACATAGTATAGTTTGAAGGCTGCCTCAGCTGCAGGATGTTACTTATTGCTTTGATACTAAGTTAACTGTCGGCTTTAGGGTTTTCATCAGATTTGCTTTGCAAAGTGTACAGTATCATGAGTCTTTGCTTCTCAAGATCAAATCACTGCAATAATTATATTTTTCACTGAGCTGTGGACTAAGTGGCATTATCAGTGCCTGTATGTGATTGCTACATCACATACCAGTTTGGTTGTATTCAACCAAATCTTTCATATTCAAATGTTTCGTCCCTCAGGATTATACTAAACATTTTATGTACTGTATCTAATATTTACTAACAGAGTGCAAAATGCATATTTCTCCATTTAATTTTGCATTAATGTACAGGTGAATGTATTCGAACCAGGTAGAACCTGCAGAAAAAGCTACTGATAGTCATTTTTAAGGGTGAAACATCCTGTTGCCTTCTTGTTAGCAGTATTAGATTACAAATTAAACCATGAGTATATACCCATTGTATAGGCCAGAGTGTTACTGTGTTAAAATAACACACTGTACCTCATCATTTCTATGATTTACTGGATAAATATTAAAGCTTGAATGAGGCATAAAGATTTGAGCATTGTTCCTGTGTTTATTTTTTCTTGTCACTTAACGTGACATTATTTAATTTACACAAAAGCACAATTTCATTGTGTACCTGCTGTGCAACGTATAGAAGAACACATTTTGCGTGTTTATATTCTTCCAATTCTTCTTCCGTACAACTTATATAACATGTCTCATTCCAGGGCTTTGAGAAAACCCTCACAAGTCATACATCAAAACATGTCTAAATTCTGGGAATAGTGTGCTATTATGTAGTTTTGCGATTTCATCAATGATGGCAAAAAATGTGAAAAACTTTGAAAAAATTAATTTCCAAAGGGAAGCTGTCAAAAAAAAGTAATTAAAAACACCACAATTCAGACTCGCACAGCTTTGTCATACTTTAACCCAGGAACAGGGATGAAAGCTTAAGATGGTCACATCTGCCCGTTTTGGTGCCAATCTGTATTTTCACACATTGCCTGGCCAAAACAGTCACATTCTAATATTTTATTGGACCACTTTTAGCTTTGATTACAGCACGCATTTGCTGTGGCATCGCTTCGATAAGCTTCTGTAATGTCACAACATTTATTTCTGTCCAGAGTTACATTAATTTTTCACTAAGATCTTGAATTGATGTGAGTTGGACCACCACACAAAGCCTTCTCCAGCACATCCCAAACATTCTCACTTTCATACATGGTGGCCAATCCATGTATGAAAATGATGTCTCATGCTCCCTGAACCACTCTCACAATTTGAGCCCGATGAATCCTGACATTGTCATCTTGGAATATCCCTGTGCCACCAGGGAAGATAACCTGGTCATTCAGTATATTCAGGTAGTCAGCTGACCTCATTCTTTGGACACACAATGTTGCTGAACCTAGAACTGAACAGCTGCAGCAACCCCACATCATAGCACTGCCCCCACAGGCTTGTACAGTAGGTGCATCACTTCTTACCCCGATGCTCCCATCACTCTGGAACAGGGTAAATCTGGACTCATCAGACCACATGACCTTCTTCCATTGCTCCAGAGTCCAATCTTTATGCTCCCTAGGAAATTGAAGTCTTTTTCCGATTAGCCTCACTGATGAGTGGTTTTCTCAAGGGTGCTTTCACACCTGTTAGTCCGGTACAGTGGTTCCATTGGACCCACAAGTTGTTACAATGTTTCAATTCTCAACTAGTTTGGTCCACATTCACGCCAGCGTTTTTGCAAACTAACCAACCACTATATCCCTCACTCATGTGGTGGCACTGTTTACAAAATACTGTTTTGGGTGACGTAAGTGAGAGCTGATTGGCACAGCATTTGTAGAGGGAATAAGCCAACAGACGAAAATATCGGATTTAGCTTTATTTCGGAATAATTAATGGTACTATTTTACTTGTTTTTGTGGCGATTTATTATCATTTGTTTGTGCAAAAAGCACAAATACTGCTGTTGTTCCAGCATGGAAATCGTATTTAGGTCGAAAATACTGTGCGCTTCTTTTTGCACGGAGAAGACGTTTCCAAAAGACTCCGACGTAGAGAAGTTCACCAGCTTGAAATGTCACATCACAACTTGCTACGGAAGCCTCCGTAGACCAAAAAGTGCTACATTACCGACAGCTGGACCGAACTGAGTCCGGTCAGCGTTGTCACCATCAGCGAACCGCACCGGAGTTCGGATCAAATCAAGTTTCACTATTAAGCATAGCCCTGTGTTCTACTGTTGGCTTTTTTTACCATCGGATTTCACAAAAGTTTTAGGCGACCGCCAATCACAATCATTCACAAATTTTTTCGACCACATTTCTTCCTCAAACATTATGGCTCCTCACTATGCTTACAGTTTTTACGTGCTGGACGGTTCTACTAAACCATTTTTAGTAGTTTAGTTAGTAGCAATCTCCTTAGATGTTTTCTTTGCTTCATGCATGCCAATAATTTTACCCTTCTGAAACATTAACTTTTCCACGACAACAGGATGTGTCGTTCCACATGGTTCGGCAAGCGACTCACTGCATCAGCTTGGGTTAAATAACTTGTTGCCAGCTGAAACAATCACCCGTGCAGTAATTATCCAATGGGAGGCTCTTATCTATTTGCTTAGTTAAATCCCGGTGGTGTCTTTATTTTTGGCCAGGCAGTGTATCTGGTACAGTTTTTACAAAATTGTTAAGTTTTAGTTGGTTTTCAGACTTTTTTTAAGTTTACAATGGGAGGTAATGCTGGTGAGTTAGAGTGGGAATCTAACTGAAAAGCACTGAAATAATAATAATAATCTTGCCAAACTGTGACAGTCCCGAACCCATTTGCACCACATTCATAATTTTGGCAAGAAACATAGCCACACTTGTGTAGTTTCAGGCAATGTGCTCACCAAAACCCTGTGACTCACAGAATTGAAATCATGAACGTCTGAGTGACAGAATGTCCAGCTCAACTGTTCCTCTCTAAAACCTTTCACTTTTCTACCTTGCTCTATGTGACACATTTTCCACTGAATCTACGGTACATAAAATAAATGCATGTGTATTCAAACAAACCCAATTCAATTGATCTTTCTCTCCCTTTATAATGATTCTCAGAAGTTTTGGGGGGTGCTACAATTTAGGACAGAATCTGCAGCAAGTAGCAGGTACACCAAAAATTTTCATGAAATGTTCAAGTTACAGTTGAAATGCACCAAGATTGTTGCAACTGTTTGGAAATGTCATGACCTCTATAAAGAGCACTCAACTAGTGATTCATGATAAACTGTCAACTTATACAAATACTGCTTCTTGGCGTGACTTGCTCTCCAAGTCAATCTGAATGTTAGTTAGCTGGTTTGACGTGCAGACTGACAGACACAACACACTGCCCACGCAGCTCACATGGACACATGCACACACAATAGACAACATGTATATACCAAAACAATATCTTTTATTTGTAGTCCATCACCACAGCCCTGGTAGGCTATTCTGCACCAAAGCCAATGGAGAAACACATGACAAGCTTATACAATAGAGAAAAGAGAGGAAGTCAACTGGATGGTAAGCAGTATGTGTTTACATTTCTGTGTCTCACTCTTGACACCATACCTGCCATACTAAGTTTTACCAGATCTACCTAGCTCTAGTTCTATGATACCTGTTGTGGCATTCAGCAATCCTGTCTCATTCTGCTGACCATTGGGGGATTATTGCTGTGGGAATGATTATTACCCAGAGTCAACAAGAGTCAAAACAAAACAGGAACACAACAGGAACAAGAAAAACACACATAGCACATCTGGGTATTAGCAGTATTATTCACGCTGGCGAAAGTTGAGTCCTGAAAGTTTTGGAGCACCAAATCAAATGTCATCCACAAGTTGAAATGAACTGGAGATCATCACTGTGCTGCAAAGCTGCCAGGATCCTCACACTTAATGTGTTGCTCTCATTGAGAAAAATAGAGAAGAAAGACGCTTTCTGCAGACGGTCCATGTTTGTGCTTTTTTAATAATACTATTATCTTAATGAGGTCATAGTTTGGTTTGTTATACACTGGAGTTACAAAGGAAATTAAAATAGACTAAAATTCGAATAGCCCACCAATGGTAAACAGTACAGTATTTTTAGGGGGCATTCCTCCCCCAATGAAAGTTGGGTAAGAGGAGTTGAGAGGTCACTGATAGAATGCCTATACATACAGACACATACATACCACACAAACATACAGTCTGTGAAGCGCGCACACACACACACACACACACACACACACACACACACACACACACACACACTCACACACTCACTCACACGTATATACTGTACAGAAACAGTCAAAACAATGGAGACAAGATGGAGTTCCACTAAATTCTTCACAAAGCACAAATTCTTCTTATTCCTTTCTCTTGTTCCATACCACTTTCAGGACAATTTTGTTTTTTAAATTTGCAAAAGTAGACATATACTGTAGCATCTCCACGCTGACTTTTAGAGTTAGGTTGATTCCTCTTTGATGTTGAAGTCATCTTTACAGTCAGATAATCAAAAAACACAAGAACGGTTTTGCGAAATTGATGCACAACAATCCCATACATTCTGAAGTTCATGAGTCAAAATTAAATGTTCTTGTGGCAAAAGCACTCCAATCTTGGCCTGTCCAAGTCTCCAATGGAATAGTTCCCACAGAATACATGACTGCTTTGCGCCACTCTGTTCACTTCTGGGTAAATCCTCTCATATTATACTTCTGAGTCCATCAGATTTTTCCAAACACTATGAACACACCACAGTCTCATCGCCATCCTTGCGTATTGTCCAAGAACATTCTACATACAAGGTTTCTGTTGGATTAGAACATTCCGGGGCCTGGACTGAACCCCATGTCCATGTCACGGGGCCTCATCTGACCCCCCATCATCATTGTCTGCTGTGGGGGACCACCCATGCCCTGCAGCGACATCATCATGTTGGGTGAGCCGCCAGGGCCTGGGTGGGGCATTTGTCTCCCCTGCATCATCCCACCCGGACCCCCAGGGGACATCATCCGGTGCTGGGGGCCCATCATGCCCTGACCCATGAATCCTGGTGGACGCATTGAGTTGTGGCCAGGGTTGCCCATTGGCATGTCTTGAGGACCCATTCCCCCACCTGGCCCCCCTGGCATTCCCCCCATTCCCTGCATGGACATCCCCATCCTCAATGGACCATCACCCATCATGCCCTGCATGGGGAAGCCAGAGGGGTGTGGTGGTTTCCCCCCAGGATTGTCTCCCCCACCTCTGGGAAAATAAGACAGAGTCTGGCTGGGCTTCTCTGATGGAATTATCCTGGACAGGTCAAACTCCGGAATGCCAGACGCTCCTGGCCGCATCACTTCATGAAGATCTGCATCGCTGAATCCACCTTGCATGTTGTTGAATTCTGGCCCTCCAGGGGTGTTAGGCTTGCACATACCTCCATCACCCCCTCCCCCATGAGGCATGTTTCCCATCCTCCCTCCCATAGGTCCTCCATCTCCCTGGAAACCCATGGGATGGCCAGGGAAACCTTGGGGACCAGGACCATTGTGCGGGGAGAAAGGTCCTTGTTGGGAAGGAGACTGGGTGAGGGGATATCCCTGGTTCCGGTGGGGGTATCCCATGCGTCCCTGTGGCATCATTTGAGGGTTTGCCATACCAGGGTCTTGGGGATTTGGTGGTATCATCATGCCATGAGGCATCATGCCTGGGCCCATGTTAGGGGCATTGGGAGAGGGCATCTGTGGTGGCATGCCATGGGACAGAGGCTGGGATCCCATTGGATTCATACCCAGAGGACTGAGAGCAGGCATGGGTCCAGAGTTTCCAGGTCCCATCATCCGAGGATTTCCTTGGTGATTCATTGCCATACCTGTATGTGCAATATAGGACAGAACGAAATCTGAATAATATTTAACAAAACACACAAATTACCTTTAAAGCCATATGACAATTGTATGATTTCAGCCTAAGGTAAATGGGAGAGAAACTACAGAGTACAACACAGTCATTTTACCATTATTGTTCACTGAAGGCAGGTTAGGGGAACGAGCTGGGGGTGAGTCATCATCAGAACTGGCAACAGTCTTTATGGCATCATGGTAAAGTGGGGTGGAGCTGGGCATTGCGAATTTAGACATGCGTGACATCATGATGGAGAGAGGATTCTGAGATAGTGTTGGTTCTGGGGGTATGGTGTACGGACTGCCAGACGGGACATTGCCTGGAAGAGACATGGAACCAGATGGAGCCCCTGATGGAGGGGCTGAGGGAGGACCATTACCACCTAGAACATGATGAGAGTAGAAGGGGAAAGACAGATAATGCAAGTCAGCAGTTATCCAGATGTAAGATAAGTCTAATATTCTATACAAAGAGCCTGTCTATAACATTACCAATAGCAAAGCTTATTTAAAATTGTGCGGTACCACTAATATGGCCACTAGAGGGAGCCACTGGACCATTACCTACCCCACCCTACCTTTCATACAGATGTGTTAAGTTAACATGAGTGCAGCAGGCATATAAACAATGCTGTAACCTGAACATGTTTCCACATTTTAAGTTTCAAGCTTTATAGGTTAATTTGAAAAGCAAAAACACTAAATAGCCTAAATGATTTTAATGTTTAGAATAATGCATCTGTAAGACTGTCAAAGCCAAGCATACAGGATTTCTGCAGGTTTCAACAAATTAAACCCTTTCTAGATATTTTATAGTGCGTGTGTGTGTAATTTAATTAGCTATTTTACATCTATATGGGCAAAAAGTACAAAGGACACAAAGAAAAAGCATAGTCCCATACGGACTTACAAATAAAGAAATTTATCTACATTCAAACGTTAAGAGTTTCTTCTGAAAAGTTCACTTTGTTTCTTCTGTTTGTTAATGTGGTCTACATTAGTCCACACCCAATATCATGACACTAAATAGTTGTGCTCCGATAAAGTTTTTCCAGGCTGCATAGTTTGCAGTAGTGATTAATGGTTCTGTAGTTTTGGTACAATGTAATCAATACACTCTTTCCCTAAAACACTTAAGAACACAACTTGCATTAATTTATCTTTATAAAGTACATGTTAACTTAATGAACCAACTAATTTTCGAGAGTCGTCAAACTCATATATAAAAACTAAGACACTTTAAGGCCCAAAACTGTCAACACTCGATTTAGACTGTAATGTTTTAAAAAGGACCTAGAGAAACGCTTTAATTGAGACTGTAATAATTTAATTTTTGAATTTGCATTTACTGTTACTGAGTTGATAAATGTTCTACAAAACATAAACACCAAACAAAATAAAAACTAAATAAAAGGAATCCTGCTACTAAAGAAGGAAAGAAAATAGTGACAAGGTTTTTAATAGGTTCATCTTTAAAGCATTAAAGAAATTCACATGCAGAAAATGAAGATCAATAAATTTTTGTACCTTGGTCCATGTTGCCCATCATGTTTGGTGAGGTAATACTGAGGGGGGGCTTGCCACCCTGAGGTGGCACACCGGGACTCTGCATGGGCGGTTTTGGTGAGGATACCCATCCAGGAGAAGGATTAGGAAGAGAAGGAGACCTCATGTGAACAGGAGAGGCACCTGCTGAGCCCATCATGGAGTGAGGTGACTTCATTGGTGCCGAGGTTGGTGGAGCTGGAGGAGCAGTTGGACCTGTTGGACCAGTGAGCATGCCAGCCAGCTGGGAAGGTGTCTGTGGGGATTTGAGGTTTCCAGAGGGAGAGCCCATCATGGGGGACTGTACCTGTCTCAAAGGAGGGGATTTTAGCGGATTGACACTGGGAGAATTTCCCCCTCCTGCCTGGACATTGAGGTCTGCTGGCTTACGGCTCCTTTGACCTTGTGAAGGGCCAGGAGCATTGGGGAGGTGGTTAATACGGCCATTACCCCCTGTTGGTGTAGATCTGTGCTCTGGACCAAAGGCTTGGTCTCCATGTGGACCCCTCATACCTCCAGGACCCCCTGGGAATGGCCTCCCTGATCCCAAAGGAAAGTCTCCAGGTTGTGTCTGCTCAGGAAAGGGCGGCCCCTGCATGGGTCTTCCTTGTGGACCCATGTTCTCCATTGGTGGTCCTCCACCTGCTCTCATCCTCATCATTTCATCTGGACTCATATTCATGGGAGGATCTCGTAACTTTGAAGGGTGCATATGGGGTCCTGGCCCAGGTCCAGGACCCATGCCAAACTCAGGCCCCATGTCTCTGCCCCCCATTCCCTGAAGCCTAGAGGAAGGACTCATAGGACCATCACCAGGCATTCTGGGAAACATTCCCATACCATTACCAGGTTCCATTCCACCTCTCTGATGTCCCATCATCCTTTGCATGTCCATCATCATCCCAGGAGGAAGACCCTTTTCTCCACCCATGCCTTGGTGGAACATTGCTTCTTGGACTGACTGGGGATTTGGAAAGCGCTCTCCTCGACCACCTGGACCAGCAAACATACCCCCTGGTCCACCAGGGAACCCTCGTCCATCACCCATCCGAGAAGGGATGTCATCAGGCCATCCCATCCCAGGTCTGGGTGGTCCCTCCATTTCAGGATTCATCATACCAGAGAAACCAGGCATCCGCTGCATATGTGGGGCCATGCCCCTCGGGCCAGGACCCATGCTCATGCGCTCCTGATAGTGATCTGGTGGCCCCCCTGGACCTCCCCATATATCTCCAGGGCCCATTTGATAGGGAGGCGGAGGCCCTCTCATCATGCCCCGTGGACCATGAGGGTGCATCATCATATCCGGAGGAATTGGCCGGTGCTGCATTTCTTGCTTCTTCCTCTTTTCTTCATAAAATTCTTGTTGCAACTTCAGCCAGGCCACCTGCTCTGGAGTCATCTGATCCCCTTCTCCACAGCCCCCTGGGCCCCCCATATGTGGACCCATTTCATCCTGTGGAAATGGAGGCATGTCCCTGGGACCATGTGGTGGTCCAAATGGTGGACCTTGTGGACGAGGTCCTCCAGGTCCACCAGGTGGTCCAAGGCTCTGAGACTGTGCCATCATTGCTTGTAGAGGTCCCTGCTCAGACCTCCGGGGTGGCCCATCGGAGCCACCATCATGTGGTCCACCATGGGCTTGTGGTCCACCATGAGCAGTTGGTGGGGCATCACGGTCATCTGGGAAAAGCATGCGTTGAATGTCTCGTAAGGTCTGCAGGGATCGTTGACGATGCTCCAGCTGCTCTTGAGACAAACCCTCTGTGTTGGCCTCCATTGCTTCCAGCTCCTGAGCCAACTGCTGCTGCTGCTGCTGCTGCTGCTGTTGCGGTGTCAGGCCTGCTCCACTCGAACCTCCACCCTGACCTCCTTCACCTGCTGTCGGAGGGTTGAGGCCTGCCTCAGTCTGGGTGACAGGAGCCTGGTCAACTGGGGCTGTAGTGTTACTGGGGCTACTACTGGGAAAATTCTTGGATTCTATGCCTGACGAGGACGACCCTTCTTGTGGAAGAACACCAGGTTGGCTTCCTTGATTAGAAGGCTGGTTTGGGGCTGGCTCTGCCATGCCAGGTAAGGACGGTTTAGAGCCAGGTTGGTGGCTCTGATCTTGGGCATGCGCTGGAGGTTGCTGGGGAGGTTTGGAGTCATTTCGAAGGGAGCTTGCGGCATTGTTCTTCAAGACAGAGACCAAAATAACATTAAGTGATATACAAAACAGCATCACCATATGCGACTGCTTTAATATGTATGTGTGCTTACCAGGAGGAGGTGAGCTTTGTCCTTGCTGTTAGAGATGTTTTTCATGTGGAAGGCAATAATGTTTTCTGTATGGCCTGTTAAAACTGCATCAGCTGCCCTAAAGACATAAACACACATAGTCAAACTCAACAAATACATCTGTGTGCACATCTGACAAATCAAAAATGAGATGAATGAGTTCTAGATGAGGCCATGAAGGTGATGCCAAGGTTAACAGACAATGCAAACTATGTTACAGATGCACCTTCCACTGAACATCTTTGATCTCTAATTCCCAACAGTGCTACACTATGCCAAGTGTATACTCCCACTGAGACACACATGCTTGTGCAGAAACACACAATGGATTTAGGCTATAACTGGGAAAGTTGGGGGTAGGAGGAGAATGACTTCGAAGCAAGCATCTTAATGCCATACACATAAACAGCTGCAACAAACATCAAAGACAACACCAACTGCTGATGACAGGGGCACAGAGATGCACTTCAGGCAAATGACATTGTTAGTAATTCCATTTAATTTTGAACTGCAATTTTGCAGAGGGCTTCCATGTGGGTGTATATTTTACTCATGTAAAAAGTGATAAGTGTTGATATTATGATTTAATTAGCTTGTTGAAACACAAATGTGATAGAAACGAGCAATAAGAAAAAATAAAAATAAAAAAAAATATATATATACATATATATATATAAAATCAGAACTAAACAGAGGAAAACATATGCATCTCTTTGTACTACAAAGACAACATAAGGATAGTAAATTGCAGTTACAGAGGCACATTTTAAACTGCTACAGTATGTAAGATACAATATCATCCAAACCATTCAGCCTCCTTACTTGTTGGCCATCTCCGTTGAGAAAACATAAACAAGTTTTGAGCCCGGTTTCTGGCCACTAACGGGTTCTGTTGTGGAGCCCTGGCCTCCCATTGTATTATGGGAGGGTGTGGAGGAGCGACTGAGTCCAGTATTGGAGGTAGAATGGGTGACAGAGTCTTGGGGCTTCACGTCACTGGAGTTACAGTCTACAGGGAGACAACAGGAAAGACTATAGTTTTAGGACCAGTACAGGCTTATGGGAATGTAGTTCTAGAGAGGAGCTGTTATAAGTCAAGTTGATCAGCTGAAGGGCTGTTGTACATGCTTGGATGCACACTTTACCACACTTACTGAAGAATCCTTTGTCATCTTCATCACTCTCTCCCCCAGAACACCAGTCCGCTCCACTGTATGGCTGCCTCCTCTCTGCCACACACATCCTCTTCACCCTGCTACTGTCTGTACAGTCACACACAACCAACATCAAGTTTATCAATGTAAATGACAGTAAAAAGACTAAACAGTAGTGTTTAGCCTTTATTTTCTTATACCCAAAACAAACTAAATGACTATATGTGCAATGCTATTCTGAATACTTCTGCAGAAGCGCAGGATAAAACGAACAGAACAAATCAATCGTGGACAGTAATTAGGGAGAAGTTGTGTTGTTTTCTTCAAAAGCTGAATAAATTTGATAAAAGCCTCTATAGGGAAAAATGCATAGGAACTATCACAATATAGACAAAATGTTTAAGCACTGCATGTCTTATCTATGATGAGTACTTCCTTGTTAAACATAACTTCAGTATTTGGATTAAAAATGCAGGTGCCCCATATTTATAGCAAAGGTTCTGCAGATTTCAACAAGTTAAAAAGCTGAGACATTTTAAGACAACTTCAAGAGCACAATGAAAACCATTTCAAACCCATTTCACATCTTTTTAGGATACTAATGCCTTTACACAACAGTATTCAAAAGTTCCAATTTTCCACTGTTATCAACAAGCGTAAAAAAGGAAGTAATTTGTGTCAAAAGATTGTAAGACACTTCCAAGAGCTAAACATTCAGATGAACAGAAATAGATAATGTAAGAACAAAAATGTTCACGTGATAACATTTCAGATCACTTGATACTGATAATGAATCACAATAAAAGTAAAATTTGTATCTCATTCAGTTTCCTGAGTGAATGTTGAAGAAACCAGATGATTGCTTGTGGTTTTACATAATTAACAAGCAATGCACCAAGCTAAAACACCGTAGAAGATGCAAAAAGACAAAATATGGTGTAAAAATGTAAAAAGACATAGAAAGATGAAAATATAAAACATGCAAAAAAACAAGATGCAAAAAGATAAAACCAAAAACAAAATATGACAAAAGTCATGGAAAAAACTGTTGTGACAGCCAGTGTACATTAATTAAACAAACAAAATCTGAGACAAAAAAAAAATCATTAAATATCACAATACAATACAATGCATATACAGCATCCCAATAATGACAATTATTGATTTATTACCAAGGACTAACTGAAAAGCTGCACGGATACATTTTCTGATCGTTTCTAGCAGTGCACACAACCACTCGACACTCTCTGAACCTGTAATTACCTTTCTCCTCACTGGTGGGTGTACCGCTCTCCGGCTGCTCGAATGACTCCACTGAGGTGCTTCTCTCCCTTTTGACTTTAACCTTGGAGCTGGGGCCAGAGGTGAGGCCCTGGCCATTCTTCAGTCCCATACCCCCTGCCACAGTCTGAGCCCCTTTGGTGCCCAGTGTCTTGGGGTCACAGGGTGAGGGCTGTGATTGGCTGCCAGTGCTCCCTGGTTTGCCCTGATTGGGCATTTTTGAGTCCATCTGGACGGCAGTGGAGGGTGACATGACAGGAGGTGATCGCACCATGACCTCTGTCTTAGGTTTAGGGCTGTCATATGGAAAAAAGAGGAAAACCATGGTGTAATTCTTGCATTTTCACTTTTCTACCTTGTTTTCTATTTTTCAAAACCTTGCATGAGAAGCCATTACACATTAGGATGGCACAATTAATCACACAGCAACTGCAATATCAGCTTCTGCAATTAAATAACTGCAAAAGACTACAATGTCAGAATAATAAAGACTTCAGTACTGAAATAGGGAAAAAAAAAATAAATTAAATGGTAATGTCTTGGATTCAGTGGTACTGAGTAGAGTGTAAAAATGTGCAAAATTAATGTAATATTTAATTTGCTAAATATGCTACAAATGTAAGAATGCTAGTTTAAATTTGCATGTCTGAGTTGAAAAAAAAAACTAATTTCGTGTAGGGCTGCATATGGGTAATATTGCAATTGTGATGCAAATCTGCTTGCTTGGATGTCATTTAGAAATGTCACGTTGAACAAACAAGCATAAAAAAAAAAAAAAAAAAAAACTGAACATATGAGTAAAAAAATCCCAACACAAGTTTTGACTTTCTTTTTGAAATTTCATGTTTGACACAGTACTTATTACCATACCAAAGAAAAATTTTCCCCATTTCTGCAGATTAGATGACCCCAAATCCTTCTAAGTCTGGATCTTCAAATTGCATTCCTTTTGTGGTTATGGAATTGCACAGGCTAAGGACTGCTAAGACTAGCAATTGCAAATCAGAATATTGCCCATAACAATTGCAAAATTACTTTTACACCAAAACATGCAACTATATTACATATTTTAGTTCAATTAACCATTTAAGTCTGCCTCAAACAAGATATTTTGCAGAAGCATTTGTTTTCTTCCTACATATATTTGTGTGTCCTTTCTACTTACGAAATACTGGTAGTGAGGAGAAATGGGGCATATCGAGTACAAAGGAAAACCGAGGGGCTCAAAGTTGAGCTACCCAGTAGTCATACTCTGGAATTGGACAAAAACCAAGTAACTGCTACAACGTCTGACGGCTGACAATCCTTGAGGTCTGAAATCCCTCAGCTCCCCATTATAACTACCATTTTACTGTAATCTTGTTCTCCAATGCTTCACCCAGAAAAAAAAGGAGAGGACCAAAAGGAAAATGTAATTGCTCTCTTTGCCTTTTTATTTAATGCCACTGAAGACAATGCCATTATGACAACTGGCAGCTGATACTGATGTTCTTGACACAAAGTTACTGGTACTGGGATTTCATGCACATGCTTAAGCGTAAAGGAACAGACTGCAGGGACACAGGCCGTCTAGAAATGACTGCTGCCTACTACTTATGACAGCAGTTCAGTTCAGGCAAGCAGGACACATCCAAATGGCAGAGAACACTCTCACCACACCCTAATCTTATTTTCTATGTCTCTCTCCCTCTCATACACACTTACACAAAACAAATGCCAACATGTCCAGAAAGCACAGCCACAGCCTAGCATACTGTACATTCATACACACAGACACACGAGTAGAAAAAGGAGGGAAAGCCAGAATTTTGGCAGTCAGGACAGTCGTTTCCAGAGGCTCCAGAACCATGAGTCAGCATTGAAAACTTCCAAGCATAGTGTACTCTCTGACCTCAGAACAGCTCTTGATCACATATGTGGGTGTTTCAACTAAAAAACTGAAGCAGCGGTTGATCTTAGATCTGCGTTACACTTGACCTACTCTTGTTTTCCAAACTAAACGGGTAGGAGAGCTCAGGTTTGTTGTACACTTGATCACTAGGACTAAGTTTCACTACGGATATAATACCATGTCAGGGTTTTCCCAAGGGCTACGGAGCCCTTATTTAAAACTGTGCATTCATTTTCACATTTTTTTAAGCTATTACATTTTAAGTATGTTGAAAACTCACAGACAAAAGTCTAAGTCCTCCCACAAGAACATTTCATAATTTGCAATTAAAACACGTGATTTCAGAGGATTATCACTACCATACTTGTCATAGGTGAACAAATTGGAAGGGCTAGCACAGGTAAAGTGCCTACACAATATGGGCGCAACTAATCTTAGATCTCAGAAAATTCATTAAGTTCTGACGCTTTCCACATTTAATTTGCATTAATTTGGTTTGTCCAAAATAGCTTGGGTGCTACACCTCAGCCTTATAATACTGCATACATCTTATAGTATTGTACTGTTTACCCACTGTGTAGATGAGACAGATAAAATGTAAAACAAAACAAAAAAACATGCTACAAAATAAAATATTGTATAAGAGACAGGACTGAAGTCTTCTGCACAATAGCTTATGATTAAAATTCACAACTGGTGAGATAAGAGTCGTACAACATATCACCACTAGGACAGGGGACGCAGTAATCACAGAAACCAGTCACATCAACACAACACTTACACTGTGAGCACAATGTCCTCAATTATACTTTTGATTTTCACACAAAATACAACACTCTACAAAATTTCAACACCAGTTCTGAACAGAGGGTATTGAGAATTTGCTTTTCTTCTTGATAACAAAGCAAATAAACAGTGACAGCTCATGTTTATTTATTTGTGATATTTTGTGATTTCATTGCTTAAACACCTTAAAAACACCCTAATGTACTTGACTATTTTGCCACTGTTTATCTCCTACTGATGTGCAAAAATGCCACTAAATACTTGTCAGTTGTTTTGTGGAACACATTATGCCTGTGAAACCTTTACTTGAGAGACTTTTATTTCACTTACTGAGGACATTAAGTTGATGCACTAAATACAGTGCAGCTGAAATTTTACTTTACTCCTTTGTTGTTGTGCTGTTGGTTCACTAAAAGGCTAAATTAAACACAAAACTTTAATTAAATTTCATATCAGTGTTTGGCTGATTAGGCTGTAAACTACTGTCAGGCTCTATGTAATACACAAACATGTGTCTGTGTTTGCTTATTATCACCATTAGAGTATTATAAACTCCACTCACCTTTGTGTGTTGGTGGACGGGGAGTTCTTAAGCCTATTGGAGTGCATTGATGGGCCTCCCAGGACTACAGAACAGGGTGGAGTAATGAGCTGGTGAGGACTGCCTGTGTGTGTCAGTGGCGCTTTTGTGCGCACGTTCCGGGAGCCAGGAACAGGATTTCCAATATTTGAGAGGTTTCCCCGACTGTCCTTGGCCTCCTCTCGCTCCTTCTTTCCTCGTTCCTTCTTGGTGAAATGTGTCGCTGCTGAACCTGCCGCCGCTGGCCTCTCCTCTTGGACCTCCAACATTCTCTCTATGTCCTTGTTTGTGTGGGTGTTTGTGTGTGTGAATATGTGTGTGTGTGTGTGTGTGTGTGGTGTGTGGTGTGTGTGTGTGGTGTGTGTGGTGTGTTTAAAAACTATAACAATAGTGCAGCAGTCTTGTCTTGTTCTGTGGGTATTTATGAAACTCCCCCAAGGGGGCTTTCAACGGCCCTCGGGCACACTGTTGAAAGAGAGAAGAGAAGAAAAAGGACAGTTAGCAAAAAGGGGCGCAGTCTGACTGAACTGAAAGTGATACTCCACCCAGAACATTTTGTTGTATCAGCCAGCCCATACACATAGTGTATAAGCTTATGAGCAGGTAACTGCAAGGTGACCATTCCAGATACAGTCAAGTTTCCACAACACAGAGAAAGAAAACTTTCTTAAAACTTCAAAAAATGTGGGGTTTAAGACATTTTCTGATTCAAACTTCATTTAACTGATTCTATATCAATTCATATCCTGAGAGCAATCAAGTTGAAATTATACACAGCGGCCCAATCTGTTGTTTCCCTCTCTGCCCCCTCCCCCCCGTCGATTACAAACTGACTACAAACAGTCATCTACGTATCCACACACCATCCATAGAGGTGCGCGTTGGCAAAAGAGAGGGGATGTTAACAACAAGGCTGCCGACTGCTCTGACTGGCACCTCTGGAGCTAAATGTTTGCAAAGTTGGTAAAACTTTTAAACATGGCGCTTGCTCACTACTCTGCTGTCATGTCACAGCCTCATCCACAGACACACTGGTGGAGTGACTGATGTGAACAGACATTTCCCTCCCACATCAGAAGCAACAGTGTTTGAAAACCTTGCAGCTGAGAGTGGTTTTGTGAAACAGTGTGATCCAGATATAAGCAATATTCCAGATATAGTGATCCAGAATGCTTATACTTACAGGGGTTGAATATTTAGCAACTGAAATAGCTGCTGTAAGGTAGCAAATAAAGCTATAGGCTTGCAACTGACACATTACTGACTCAGTAATGTGCCACGAATTTGATGCATCTTCCACATTTACGGAACTAGATCCAGAAGAAAACTGCCATTATGGAAATATTATGACAATTTGTACAACTTTATCATCAGTTTTCACTGTTCCATCCCATGATAAAAACAAAACAAAGCTGCTGTGGTGATGTGCACTTTCTGAGTGCTTTCTAGTTTGTTTGGTTTTTGCTGCTTCTCAGAAACTGCTGTACATAGCCACACAATGTACATACAATTTAGAGAAAAAAAAAGGTTTGAAAAGTTTTTTCTGAAAACTTTTATGTTGCTGATTTTTTGTGTTTATGTTGTATTTATAATTATAAGTGACATTACCGTATTTTCCGCACTATAAGGCGCACCTAAACGCCGTCTATTTTGTCCAAATATGACACTGCGCCTTA
>JAQQAE010003791.1:0-19666 GCA_029823295.1 Pseudamia nigra | reverse complement strand
TGCAAAACAAAATGAGCCAAACCAGTAATAAAACAAAATAAACAAAAATATTCATAACAAGTCAATCAATATAAAATATAACACACAGGAAACAAAAATAACCCACCAAAAGGGAAAAAAAATTAAACAAATACAAAATAACCAGTGACAACAAAATGAGTAAAATGAGCAATAACTAATAAAACTGAGCAAAAATCAACAAAATTCACAACAAAGTTAGCAGATATGATAAAAATAAACTAAAAAAATAAAACCGCATTAAAACCCCTGAAAGGAGAAGAACCAAGAAAATTGAAAAATAAAAAGAACAACAAAACTGGACATAAATTCAAATCAATTCCATATCAATTTACTACTTCAATAGTATTTTTATGATATTTTTTAACTTTTACTCAAGAACCTGTTTCTTCAAGTACTTCTACTCGAGTCATTAGACTTATAAAGTAACTGTACTCGAGTACTGTTTGTGTGTGCTCTACTTTTCCTGCGGTGAAGAATACATACGTTCCATGTTAATGTACTTGTCATTTTTATTTAGATCCTAGAAAAACCAGACGATACATGACGAAGAACAAGTCGAGAACAATAAGTTAAAACACGAGACGAGGATTCGTGGTAAAGAAGGTAACGAAGTAACTGACAAACATGAGTGTCGCGTGATGTTAAAAATAAGGAAACAAACATGTACAATACATACGAAACGACATGGAAGCAATATCATTTTCACATAATTTACATCAAATGTGATGGTTGACATCACACGGCATGGCAACATTGATTTTTAATCATTTTCAACCCACACAGAAATCATTCTGTTAGAAATATGTCTAAACTTAAAATCTACCCACGTAACTATTCACAACAAGCCAAGATCGATGCGTTGCAGGATAAAATGATGTTTCTTTAATAAAGTTGCAGAAAGAAATAAACCATCTTATTAATTTTCCTCCCGTGTGACTTGTAAAACTATATTCCTCTCGGTTCACGGACTCTGAAATGATCGTACGGAGGGAACACGACGGTGCATACGTCGGATTTTCTGCCTTTAAAGAGGAGCTGGAATGTGTGTGTGAATCCAAAAACCTAAACAAAGCCAATATTGCTCCCACATGTTGCAGCGAGCGGCGTTTACGAGAGTCCAGCGGTCGCGGCTGTTTTTACCGTTTGTCACGAGGAGCCACGACCTCATCCTGGAGGGTCTTTAATAAACCCGCTTTGAACGTTGGGATTCTTCAGCGTGAACAGGATTTATCGTTGAAAGTCGTTTCGCCGTCAGGTGCATGAGCCAGAAGTGATTAATGCGTCTGAATGTGCAACGCGCCTCCTTAAAATGTCATCACGTCATGCAAACTGCGCGTTAAAGCCTCATCTCCGGCGTTGGCGTGTTTACACCATCGCGTCGGGGAGACGTTCTTAATTCGCCGGACTGAGTTTCTCACAGGATCTTTGTCTCCTGCAGAGTTCTGTTTACATTTCAGAAAGCGCCGCTTGAGAAATGGCACACAAGTGCATTTTGGGTTGAACGCGTTGTCCGAAATCTTGAGCCGGCGTGTAAAATCGAAACGAAAACAGAATGTGATGATAGACGAAACATGTAACGCCGATATTCAACAGGAAATGGCACAAAGACAACTCGGTGTTTAGATTGAAAATTTTGTGGGGAAAGTCTGCAGGTCAGTTTAGCACCCGGACTCTTGCCATGAGGAACGTGGTTTGGTGTCGTTTTACTGGGATAAATAAGGCGACCCCGTCGTCATGGCGCTACACGTCGCTCCACAGCCTGCACACGCCAACCAGCCGTAACATCATGACCAGCAGCCGGTGATTTCTATAAAAAACATGCAACGCCAACAGCTGAAGACGATGAACAAAAGACACATAAGAGCCAAAGTCAACAAAATGAGCAAAAACTTTTTTTTTCTCATTTTGTTATTCATTTTTTTTGTAGTGAATTGTATTATATTGAACATTCTTAGTCATCTACCTATTTTGTTCATTTTTTGGTTCATTTACATGATTATTTTAACAATTTTGTTCCCATTTGCTGGATCTCACGTTTTATTTTCGTAATGATTTTATTCCGATTTCTGTGGCCAAATGTAATTGGGTAGGATTCCTTTTTAATTTTTCTCAGTTTGATATGTTGTCTTTGAGCCACTTCCCACTAAAAATTTACTTCTTATCAAATCTTCATTTTATTTGTATTGGCAGTTTACAAGGCAGGCGACCTTTTTTTGGAAACAGGTTTGTAGGCCAGTAAAACTGTTCACCAGAGCAGATCATTCCAGAGACCCTTGCTATGATAACTGCTAAAATACATTATTGCTATTTTGCCATAAAAGTGAGCAAGTGTCAATAATGCAGATATGTTCCCATGGAAACAGACTGCATACATGAACAATACAAACACCATCAGGATAATGTGTAACTGTGATAAAGTTAAAAATACACTGAAACCTTTGAACCCCTACGCGAAGCTTAAACATTAAATCACCACATGACTTTGAAAAGCAGAGGTTGGCATGTTGTTGAAGCTGGACAGAAGAAGAAGAAAATCCACTCCACTCATTGGTTCAGTTCATCAAAGCTCACTGATCAAGAAAAAAAACAAAAAACAAATGTTAATCCTACAGGCGCACTAGCATGAGGGAGTGATGTCATGGCACATGTAGTTATAAATGCCACTTGTTGCAGTTGTTTGCAGATATCCTGATAACGTGTCCACGTTTAGGAATATGTGTGAAGATGAATTTACTGGTCCGGTAATTGTTGGATCAGTGTGCAATAAACGGTTGGAATCTGATCCCAGCTGTACAATGTCCAATATGTAGAACATGTTTAAGCGAAACTGGGAACTTGTATAAAGTCTGAGAAATGCTGATCCAGTATCAGGTAACACGAGTCAAAAATCAACATGTGTGATTGACGGGGCCTGATAACTGCAGGGTAGGGCCCGCTTTCCGCACACTTCGGTCTCCCCGTTGTGTTGTGGTGAGAAATGCAGCTCTCAGACGAGTTCCACCTTGGAGTTGGGGTAGACGGCGACCACGTCGTAACCCTCTGGAGGCTGGACGCGGGCCTTGGCGTCGTTCTCACAGTACAGATTGTCCTCGATAAAGAAGTAGCCTCTCTGTTTGAGGTTGACGCCGCAGTCGTCGCAGATGAAGCACTCGGGGTGGTAGAGCTTGTCTCGGGCTTTCACGATTGTGCCGCTGGATTGAAGGAGGACAGGAAGAGAAACGAAGATCAGCAATGAACGAAATCTGAATATTTACCTGACTTGCGCATTATGTACAAAACACGGAGGCGCAACAGGCAATGGTTACAAAATCCAACCCTGACTGGCCGAGGCAGGCGGCCACCTGTCGCCCATGTTATGAAAACAAACAGCTAAGTGACGAGAAAAAGACAGTCCATCATTATTTTAAGAAATGTCTGAAAAATCTGAGTGTGTTCTCAAGTGCAGCTGCCAAAACCATTGGTCATGAGGTTCATCCCAGGAAAGGATGACCAAGAGCTACCCAGCTGCCACTGCTGCCGAGAAATTTAGTGGAATTACGAGCTTCAAAAACCGCCAATTTACATCCGCTCAGACAGCCTCCGATGGTTTTGGCGACTGCACTTGGGGACACATGGAAAGTTCTTGACTTTTTTTTTTTTTTTAAACAGACTGACCTTCCTTTCTCAAAGTAACTTCAGGTGTTTCTTGCCATAATGTGGATTTGTACCGTTGTTGTAGCATCACTCATAGGGCTGTTGACTCTGTCCCCAGCCTTCCTCGACACACAAATCCATATTACGGCAAGAAATAAAGAGAAAAGAGTCCATTACTTCAGGAGATGGTCAGTTAGTCTTTCAATGTGTCCACGAGTGCAGTCGCCAAAACCATCAAACATTATGATGAAACTGTCTCATGAGGACCGTCCCAGAAAATGAAGACCAAGAGCTGCTGAGGAGAAGTTTGTTAGAATTAACATCTTCAGAAACCACCGACCGGCAGCACCTCAGCATTTGATCGTTTTACCGACTCCACATGAGGACACTTGAGATTTTTTGGCTCGACTGACCTTCATTTCTTAAAAGTAACGATGGACAGTCTTGTTTTTACTTCTGCACAAGACGTATGACTTATGGTCTGGAGCTTGGCTGTGATGCACATGATCTGCAAACACTGATACTTATAAATAAAAATCCAAACTATGGCTTTACAGCAGAGCAGCAGCCATAAGTGCTATGCTTGGCCCTTTAACGCAGAACACAGAGGAGCTTTTGTCAAGAGGATAAAATACTGTGCATGATGTATGATATGAAAATAACGCAAGCGATGAAAACTGTAAAGCCTTAAATAGTGAAGTTGAAGCTGCGTTTAGGCAGGTGCTTAGGATGCTTTGAAAGTAGATCAGATAAACGGCGACTGACTGCTTAATGAGCTTTTTATGATCTACACTAATTGGAGACTATTTTCATTTATGGCTGTGTAGATTTGAATTTATGAACTGTAGTCTGTGTTGGATTGCAGACCCCCCTCCCCCGTACAGTCACACCTGAACATGTGTTTACTCAGTGTTTCTCATCAACACTGTGTATTTCAAAGTCCACTGCTTCGCAGCCACAGTGGCAGCCATCGTAAAGGGCGTTGTTCATTCATTTCCCAATAAGATTTTCCTTTCTGGCGTGGGAATCCAGGCCAGCCACCACTGACTCATGAGCCTGCTTTTTTTTTTTTAAAAACCACTTTTACCATCTAACCACCCGAGTGGCTGGATAAACTCTTGACAGTGCTCCTATTAAATGCTCCGGGGTCATAACGGCCTCACTGTGCGCCGTCAGCTCCTCACAATGCGCTCTTGTTAATGAAAAAGCATGACATCACTGCTTACCTGCAGCTGTTTTCATAGAGGGAGGATTACCGGGGTGTGTGGTTTCCTCGGCAAATTGGCACAAGTGCGAGTTTAATGTGTAATGTACGTTTGCGTAAATGGACGTCGCTGAACGTGTGAAGGTAACGTGTGTGAGAAAAGGCGTGGCAGGTGGTTTAAACATTAAAATGACAAGCGCGGATGGATTTTCCTGAGGCCTGTCGGTGCAGGTCGACCTCCGTGACTTAACGTCTTTGTTTCGGAGCGAGGACAGACCTCGACTCACCTCAAACGGTTCATAGGTCTAATCTTAACGACCACAGGCACAGCGATAAAGCGAGACGTTCAAATATCTTTTCCAGATGGTGATTGAGCTTTACAGAACACCTACAAATAAATCATTGATGTTTCACATTTTACACTCGGCCTATTTTTAGTTTGGTCTGTAATCAGAGACCACACCAACCATTATTTTTATGACATCAGATTATATGGTTTACTACCAGCTTTATTACATTAAACTTTCTGCATATTCTGTGTTGCTAAATAATTTTCCTTTTCTTTCTGTATTTAAAATAAACTTGGTGGATATTACGAGGGGTCTGTGTTTATAATAGCGGTCCGAGACCCAGAATGAAGAGCAAGCATGTTATACAAGGTCTCGGAACCATTAAAGGTGTAGCGTGGACGATTGGTGCGTACTGCTCTGGTTGGTTGACATTTATGTTGGAGGTTTTTTTTTTGAGTTGGCAGTTGTGTGTTTGTTGGTTGCCTTTTGGAATTTTGGACTTTTCAGGCTACCCTACAATGTGACAAGTTATCATGTCATACCAGTGGGGAATGACCAGGGCAGTTCAATGAGGCCAGTGCAGAAGTAACTTTAACTTGTAATCCCACCACTGGGGAATCGATCGTCAGGCTCCAAGAAGCTTTTTTCCCCATAGAGAAACTTGTGATTCTATCTGGAAATACTAAGCAAATAAATTTTTTTTCCATGGGTCATCATGGTCTGAAACGTTTTATTTGGATCCTTTAATAAGAAATGTGATGGTCCATCTTTAACTTTCGGCTTCATTATTAAGACATTACGGCAAATAATCCAACAAATCACTGCTGTGCTGGGGTTTGATCGACTTGTCGCTATAGCAACAACTCGCTAGTGAATTTGGACCGATTCAGACCTTCACATCTTCTATTTATTCAATATGTTCATAGTTATACATGACATATCCACAGCTGCAGTCGAGTGAAAGTTTTTACACCAACACTGTGATATGACTTTGACATGTTCTGCGTGGTGAAGTTTTACCACATCAGCAAGCTAGCGGCTAATGTTAGCTTCCCACGAGTCCCCTGGCATGAACGCTTCATAAGCCCCGCTGCTGTTCAAATATGGCTACATCCTGTTGCTGGCTCCAATATGCCGTCCAGGAAATGACAACCCGACTGGCCTCAAAAGGGCCCTTCAGAAATTAATGGGTGACGTCACAGTCACTTTGTCCAGTTATATATACACAGTCTATGTGTCATATGCTAATGCATCATATTACCCATTTCAGACCAAGTTTCTAACCAGACCTTGATTGGTTTTGTGTTTAAAAGGGTTAACCTAGATTGGCCAACCCGCTCGGCGACCCACATCAAGAAGTGGGTCGGACCAGGTTTGTTTACAGCGTGAATGGCAGCAATGGTTGCTAACAGCTGCGGTGGGACTTGCAGGATAAATTAACTGTGTTGGTTAGGAACGGGGACGCACTGCAGTGACGCAATTGCAGCTTGTAAAAAAGGTGCATGCCATTTTCAAATACATCAGTGGTGAACTTTGACCAAAAAGTATGGACGTCTGGGCAGATTACAAGATCCCGGAGCTCCTCGCTGTACACGGAGACCAGCAGGGTGAGGGACAACATGATGTATGCCAAGATAACAAAGCTGATGATCCAGAGAAACATCTGCTAGTCCCAAAAGTAGTCAACAATAAACTGAAAGCACTGAAAAAAAAAAAAAAAACTACATGAAGATCCATGGCCATAATAAAAACCGGAGCGGTGTTGGGCCGGCGGACTGGAAACTCACGGACCAATACTAGCAACACTCTTCAACTGACGGTCTCTAGGTTTGTCTTGAGGCACTTCTTTGGGGAAATAGAAGCCCTTAAGAGGGTCTGAAAAGTCATTAAATCCAGCAACAAAGTCAAACAGAAAGACTGAGTAGCAGGAATGTTCTAAAGGGGTCGTGCACATTTGAGCGGCTGGTAGCGACACTGAAGCGCTACCTGTGGAAAACCGACAGTACGTGCACAGAACTCTGAACCCGTTTGTGTTCGCTTACAAGGCACAGAGAAGCAGCGGGAAGAGAAATAATTTCCAGTACAACTTAAACTTTTCCAGGAACGTAGGAACCCTGAATTTTGCTCACCAACTTTCTGATGATTGTCCATTATTTATCAGTTTTCTTCATTACTGTGCAAATTTTGTTTTGTTTTATCCATGTTTACCAACTTTCTTAATTATTTTGTTTGTTTTTCGTTCATTTTTGGGGCTTTTTTGTTTTCAGCCTTTCATTTTTATTTTTTTTGCCTCTTTGTTCATTTTCTCAACTTATTTTGTCCACTTTCACTCAAAACACTGCAGCAACACCAATCCAAGACGCTATAAATCACTGACTTTATCGTTTATTGCTTTAGATTTTTGCCTCAATGTTGTAATTACCGAAAACCCGACTCTCCTTTCTCTCTGAAATGGAACATGATTGAGTCAAGGACAGTGTCACAAAATAAAATCAGACATCTCAACGTCTCTTTTTTTTTTTTTTTTAAAGGGTAGTATATTTAATCCCTGAAAAGAATACGCATTTCAGAATAATCCCACCACGCCTCGTTCACCAAATAGTGCAGCCCTTTATAACGGTTTTAAGTAGGAATTCATATGATACTTACACAATGCCGTTACAGCAGCGTGTGCACTGGGGCAGCTTCTGCAGACCGGACATGGGGCTGGGGATGGGGCTGCCCAGCTTGGGGAGTGGAGACCTGACTGGAGACTTTAAATTTCTCATTCTCTCTGTTGGAGACAAACCTGGAAATAACACAATAACCACAGAAAGGAAGGTCAGTATTGCAAAATCACCATATAAAAAACACCCATCAGAGACCAAGTCTTGAAATCGACCTCACGAGTCCAAGAACTCCAAGTGTTGACCTGACGTGAGCACCTTCTCATGGGCCTCTCTGAACCCTGAGGCAAATTCATACGGTTGTGCGGGAGGGCAGAGGTCACCATGTTTCAAAGACGCAGCTATCCGAAAACCTGGAGGAAAATCTGAGTTTGCAACAGCTCGTTTTTCCACTCGTCACAGGAAGCCCCTTTGAATTTTGGGTAGTGGTTCTCAGAGTCTGTGAACTGCCATGTTCTACAAAGATACATTAACATTTCCCAATATTCCTCTAAAGGAGGCTCCGGGGGCCAGTTTTCAGATCCCGCTGAGCCATTTCTCAGTGTTCTACCAGCGTTCTAAATCCTACCAGGAAATGCACAGTATTACATCATAGAGCTGGTTGTATGGTCTGAAATATTCAAATCAGATTATATCGATAAAGAATTTATTATCGCTATTTTTAGGTTTGCTGAGTTTTGGTCCTGAAGGTAAATGGACGAAACCAGACATCTGTGTGTGGTTTTAAATTCTTCCAAAAAAAACAAAAAAAAAAAAAAAACAACAGTAGGTACCAGACACGTTGGCATCGGCACAACCACCTCAGCCAAGGCAGTTTTTGTTGATGTGTATTTATTTGCATTGATCATCATCTGGATCCAGATGATTTTAAAAGATTCTCAAGATAGTCAACATTTGTCCTTGTAACGCTACAAATAACACCCATAAAATGTAGCTGAAAACGCAGGATATGACCATAATAGATTCCATCAAACTGCAAATTTTGATCCAGATATGCACAACATTCTGGATATAGTGATCCTGAATACAAACACTTACAGGTGTGGAGGAAAAATAGCTGCTGTAAGGTAGTAAATTAAACTATTGACATGAAACTGACACCAAACTGTCATAGAAAGTCTGCAGATTGTGTACATGGATTTGATGTGTCTTCAACATTTACAGAGCTGGATCCTGAAGAAAACCACCGTTATGGAAAGATTATTTTTAAATAACTATTGAACTCATAATGATATGGATGTGATTCCAAATGCTAACGGTAGGTTTTCATGGTCAAAGAATCCAATAATGAGGGTCAAATGAATTTAGGAATATTATTTGGTACAATAACATCATAGGAGAAATGAGGACAGGTTCAGATCAGGTGTATGTGCACTTTCTAAAAATGAAACGCTGGTTCAAACGGCCGAAACAGCATTCTTTATTCTTCTACTTCCTCCACTTTACGTACATTTTTGTCGTTTAACTACGAATACATTTTTTGTCCAATGTTCAATCCATTCAAACATCACATTGTTCAGCTTATTCAGGACAACTGTGCCATTGTTTTTCATAATTCAACCCTCTTTTTGACAAACTTTCATCCCATAGGAAATGGAGAACTCTAACGGAATGTGTGGCTACCATGGCAACGACGGTGCTTTGATCCTTTGATTACGAAGCCACTGAATAGTTCATTTAACTCTTGCACTTTTCCAACAAGTTCAACTGTTTTTGACTCCACGATCCCACGCGATCTCTTCAAGAGACTGACAATTTTCTAGTTTCTTGTAATGTTTTGTCGTGGTAAACGGGTAGAAACGGTAACAAATACGTGCTGAAGCAGCCGGTAGCCTCCATCCGATGCCAAAATCTGCCTTTGCACAAACAGGACGCGGCTACTTGTTCACGACCTTCGTCTACGTGCGTTTGTTGTGAAGAGGTTTACGCGTTTGAGTCCAGTTTTCATGAATTATAACCCACTGCCACGCAAAGCAAAAGCGTTTCCAAATGGCTATTCCTTTATTGCGGCCGTGTGATTAACGTGGCGACGCCGAGGGTCGTTTTTCCTTCCCGCCCCGTTTGACCCTCTGTCTCTCTGCGTTTCCTCTGTCCTTCATTCTACTGTGAGCAGCGGCGTTTCCTCGAACAAATCCATCCGTCAACTCGACTCGGACCAGCAAAAACATCCCGGATCAGCCTGCAGACGTCGCACTGTCCGGTTCGTATCACACACACACGGGCTACGAGCGAAACCAGGCATGTACTCGAGTACTGACATTTATCCTGACAAACATTTGTTGAGTTGCTATGCTTGGGCTTTTTTTTGTACAATTTTGTCCCATTTTATTCATTATTTTGCTAATTGTTATACATTTTGCTGCTCAGTTTGTACATTTTCTTTATCATTTGTTGCTTTTTGTCCACCTTCTTGACCATTTTTATATTTTTGATCATTTTGGTCGTTTTCTTCAATATGTTCGTTTTTCACCCATTTTGCTGATGACCGTGCATTTCCGTTCATTTTTATGCTTGCTTTGTTCATTTCTCATGGATGGTTTGCTCCATTTTGTCCACTTTCTTGATGATTTTGTTCATTTTTAAATTTATATTGCTACTCATTTTGGTCATTTCGATCAATATTGTATTCATTTTCATCCATTTTGCTGCTCATCTCATTTTTTTTGTTGATTATTTTGTTCATTTTTATTTTGTTCCATTTGCTCATTATTTTGTTCATTTTCTTGCCAATTTGCTCCTTTTTGTCCATTTTCTTGGACATTTTGGTTTTTTGTGTTAATTGTGGGTCGTCTTCATTAATGTGTTCATTTTTCATCCATTTTGCTGCTTATTTTGTCCATTTTCATTCGTTCCTGGATTATTTTGTTTATTTTCTAGATGTTTGCTCCTTTTTGTCATTTAATTAATATTGCTGTTCATTTTGTTTATTTACGTCAATATTGCATTCAGTTTTCATCCATTTAGCCGCTTATCCCGTTCTTTTTTGTACATTCTGTTCCGCATTTTGAAGATTTTTACACATTTTGCTGCTGTTTTTAATCACTTCTTGATTACTTGGTTCATTCTGCTGCTTATTTTATTCATTTTCTTGATAATTTGTTACCTTCATCCACTTTCTTGATAATTCTGGTTATTTTTTTTTACTCATTTTAGGTCAGGACTGTGTTAATTTTTCATCCATGTTGCTATTTGTCTTATTCGTTGTTGCACTTTTTGATGATTTTTCTTTTTTTCCATTTTGGATCATGTTGTGCATTTTCTTCATTGCTTTGTTAGTTCACTTTTTATGAATTTAGTTTTTTTTTAAATATTTTTGTTCAGTTGCTTTTATTCAGATCATGCTTTTCATTTTCTTGATTCTTAGACATTTTGCTTGATTTCATTAATTATTTTGATTATATTTTATATCAGGAGTCTGAAGTTTTGGGACAACGGTCATGTTCAGGTTTTCTTCATCAACAGAGACCACATCTGTCAGTCATTTTGAACAATTTGTTGAACGTTTCCAGAAATTTTTTGACGTGCACGAGCGTCCAGAATGTTCACCGTCATCGTGCATCAGCGATCAATCACTGCGATTCGTTTTTGGGTCACACGCTGCTTTACCGAGGGCACACTGATCTGGCACGCTGTCTTGAAGACGAATTAAACTATTTTTATTCTCATACTGAGCTGTTGATCATTTGGAAAAATTTGTTCAATTTGTCGAGTGTTTTCAGAAGCTTTTGATGTGCACGTGCGTCCACAGCGTCCATCTTCACTAAGTCTTTTGTTCCTTTCAGACATATGACATGCTGTGTTCCTCATTCCTCAGTTAATGGATGAAAACATTCACCTGCTGTTTTGTTCATTTTCACCAAAAATGTCAAGTTAATGTGTTGCTTGACGTTTAAGCTAATCATTTTCCGACGCCTTAGTAAAAACGTGTACTTCAGTCAGTATCCAGCAGTGAACTAAAGACGTCCCTTATTATAAATGTACAGCAGGTGTGTGTGAACATCAGACCTTTAATATACAACACTGTGTGACTCATAACAATCTCAGTATTTAATAGACAGACCTCATATTTTGAGGCCGACACCAGGCTGTCAGTGTCGCCCTCGTTCCATCTCTGCCCTTTTCTTTCGTCTCTCCTCTGTCCACGAACCCGGCGGGTCGAGGCCGACGTCGTCCTCGCCAGAGCCCTGGTTCTACTGGAGGTTTTTCCTCCGTCTGTTAAAAGGACATTTTTCCTTCCTCATGTCACCCGAGAGGTTCTGTTGAAGTGCTTACAGATAATGTTGGATTGCGATTGGCGATAACTGCTTTCATTACTTCCTAAATCTAGGCTGAAGCCCGGGGGGGGGGCTTCTAAGGAGGAGCCCCTAAATTGTGGAATGAGTTGCCGTTGCATATTTGTTAGGCCTCAACTCTTCCCATTTTTAAAAAGCTTTTAAAACCTACGTGTTTTCTCTGGCTTTTAACGCAGTGTATTTGTTGGCTTAATGTCTGTTTTCATGTTCTAAACGTCTTTGCCATTTGACTGTGCAGCACTTTGAGTCAACCTTGTGCTTTACAGTATTTATCAATTTGGATTGGACATATAAACACAAGTGAATTGAACTGACCTGACACTAGCTGGTCTTGCAGGTTCTACGATTAATGTCTCCATATTCTAATCTCGCCCTGTGATGCAAAACCTTTCATGTGAAGCACATTTTGACAAACAAAAACTGACTAATAAATCTCCAATCACAGAGATAATGACTGTTTAGTCTTGTGCCTACGTAAGGTCTGTTTATATTCCGTACATGTTCTGTTACCAACTGCAGACACACAGCGATGATGTAGACACATATCCGACATTCTCAAAACAATGAGCGTCTTAATCTGTGACCAGTATCAACCAGACCTACTGAAACTCAAATGTGGTGTCGGGGATTATAAGGCTAAGGCTAAGAATCACTGTGTTGAAACATTAACCAGCTGCAAAACTGAACAGGTTTGTCAAGAGCTGTGATGTTTAGGAAATAAAATTATTAAACCTGGAGCCACATCTAGTAAAGGATTATGTAAATGATGAGCAAACGGCACCAAATCTATGGGAGCATGTTTCACTGCGTTGCCAATTTGTTAATTTTCCTCATTATTTTGTTCCGTTTTTTTTTTTTGTTTCGTTCACCAACCCTAACCCTATTTTGTTCAGTCTTCATTCTTATGCATCCCCTTATCCTTCACACCGGGAGTTTTCTATCCAACCAGTCACTAATGCAGGGATTTCATTGGTCAGGAATCTGCTGGTTGGAAAGAAAACCTGCAGGGTCTCATCCCTCCGTGGCACAAGTTTGAGAGCTCGGCTTTACACTTAAACGATTATGTTGTAAACTGTTTTTACTAGGAATGAATCCACATATTACAAGTTTGAGTCTTCTGTTTTTTTCCAAATCAAGCCTTTACTCATTTTAAATCTATGTTGCTGACTTTAAAAATAAGACTCCATCGTCTGCAATTAAACAAACACCATTTTCGGCAGGTTTTCCTGGGCTAACAGCATAAATATATGGGGTGTCCGTAAAGTCTCTTTACCATTTAAAAAATTTTTTTTACAAAGGCTACTGATGAGATATATTAATGAGATTTGTTTTATTGTACTCAGTGGTTATCAAAGTTTTTAAATCACATTGCATTTGAATGTGCAGTCGAATCACTGCACCATTTTTCTTCAACAGGACGTCAGTTACTGCAAACGTTAACCTTGACCTTTTGAATGAATATGTCGTGCCATGACTAGACGAACCTTCAACCAAACAACATTTTCCAGCGAGATGGTGCACCGTCACATTGGGGTCTGCATGTCGGTGGGTTCCTCAAACATTTCCAGACTGGTGGATTGGAAGGGATGGGCCACCTCGTTCAGAGATCGCTCCTCTAGACTTCGTTCTATGGAGTTATGTTAAAGATGTCATGTATCGGACAAAAATACGGGACATTACTGAGCTAAAGCAAAAGATTATTGATGCCATTGTCACCATTGATCAGACTATGCTACAGCGAACATGGTAAGAAATTGAGCACCGTCTTGATGTGCTTCGTGCAACTGATGGTGCCCACATAAATGTGTATTAAACAAGGTTTAAAAAAAAAACAAAACTTAAATATCCAATTCTCATTTAACAATAATTTGCACATATTTATCTTTTTATTTGCTTTTGTAATAAAATTGTAAAATGGTAAAGAGATTTTATGGACACCCTGCGTATCTTGCCCCTTATTTTTCTTCAACGTGCCACAGAAATGAACAAATCCACGGTGTATTTAAGGGGAAACATGGCCACTAAAAGACTTATCAACCTCACTTCACTTATGTAACCACACTGTTTCCATTAAACCCGGTGTTTTTGTTGAGAAAAGCCCATTTCCCTCCACATATGGTTCTTATGACAAAGTAACAGATTTTACTACATTTGAACATTCCAAGTTTACATGTTACAACCCAGCAGGTAATCAATAATCTGACAAGTGTTATACTGTGAACATATAACATTTCCTTCTCTGCGTGGAGCTGTGATGCTGATGGATGTCTCAGTTCACGACCTGCTGCGCTGCCGAGCGCCTTCCCCGCACCACAACGGGGTCTCCAGCCGAACATTTATCACGTCAGGACGACAGGCGTCTGCTGAGAAATCTCTGCGTAGCTGATGGGAATAAACAACTCAACCCTCCACGATATTCTTCTGAAATGTCTTTAGAAAAACAACTGAGGGGTTTGGGTAATGGACGGGATTCCCAGAGGTCACCGGTGCTTTGGTTTGTCCTCTTCTGGAGTATCCGTACTCCCCAATTTAACTGTGTATTATCCTTTACATTTTCATTAATTAAGTGTTTGATATACAGCTGTTTGGGTGTTTATATGAAGATGGAGGCCGTGTTATGCTGGGAGCAGGCAGTTTGTTGAGCTAAGCCAACTTCATTTCTAAGATAAACATCTCAGCTTTTCTTGGACTTTGCTGCTGCTGAGGACAGTAACACGGACCCAAGTCTTCTACAAACAGTCAAAGAATGGATTGTGTGCCTTAATTCGTGCCATTTCTTGCCTTCTTAAAGTGTTTTCACAATCATTTGCCTTGTGCAGAGGAGGGGGTGATTACAGAGTCTGTCGTCGTGTTATGGTTCGTTCCGTTTACTGTGGAATAGAGTAAAACGCTGCGCTGATTGTGGATGTGCACATTCGGAGCATAGACGACCTCCAAACAAACACCGTAGTAACATGCACAAATGAAAAGAACAGTACTATGTGTATGACTGGCATAATATGAAACAAATACGACAGGAATTAGCGTCATTCTTTCCGTTGTTTCAAGTGGCAGCCGTATTCCATCGTAAAGTCGGGGTTGATTCAAATGGAATTCATTCCAGTTCAAGTCACAACTTCCAAATTCAACTGGAACACGCAAAAAAATGCTACTGTACAAATTCACATAATGGCAAGCAACGCGATGAAAGGAAAAGACAGTCCACCATTAGTTTAAGAAATGAAGCTCAGTCAACTCATAAAAATGTAAAGACCTGCGATTGTCTCGCCAAGTGCAGCTGGTAAAAAAAATTACCGTGTTTTCCGGATTAAAAGCCGTGGTTTTTTGCATAGTCTGGAGAGGGGAGAGACAAATACACCGGAGCGACTTGTATTTTGAATAAATTCGACTATAGGTGTTTGACAGCCGTTAGAGGAGGCGAGCTGTCCCTTCTGGCGCGCCGTTCCCCAAACAGATGCAACCTCTTCTGCAGAGCGACTAATACACGTTTTTTTCTTCTTCATTATGCATTTTTTGGTTTCTGTGACTAACATACCGGAGTGACATATCACCTGGAAAATACGGTAGACTTTATGCTGAAACTGTGTCTCAGAAGGACCATCCCAAGAAATGAAGACGTAGAGCTACCTCTGCTGCACAGGAGACCTTTATTAGAATTACCAGCCTCAGAAACTGACAATTTATGGGATTTGAAACGTCATTTCCTTAAGTAACGATGAATGGTCGTGGTGATGATGGTAAGAATTTGTACAGTAGTTGTAGTGGCACTAATGGTTATTATCCATGTACCCACCATCCTCTGCACAGGACTATCGGTTGTGCTGCAGCTCCCTCGTCTCCTCTGTCAATGATTGACAGGGAAAAGTCAAAAAACTTGGACGAGCCTGTTACGGTCATTTCAGGTCAATTGTCTCTCGTTGGTCAGTTGACTTAAACCCAAAATAATTCCACATGCTCGAGGCGGAGTTTGGCTTTGAAACCAGCTCCATTTGTTATTAAATGATTAAAAATAATGGTATTTTTAAAACATGGTGTTAATATCATTAATCGTAATAACTTCTAGGGTAGTATAAAGAGTACCAAAAAACAACGGGACCACCTCTTAATCTCCTGTGGAGATTTAAGAGACAAGAAATCAGGCATCTCGTACGAACAAACAGCTTGACATCAAACTGGTATTTATCTTGTCAACATCCCAAGGTGAAAACATTTCCCGTCGTGGCCTGAGTATCATCGTCTGACTCGTCACATCCTACAGTCTCCTGGTACGTGTGATTCATCAGCAAATAATTTAAGTCGTTCTACAGTTTAACGCAGCTTGAAGTGACCAAATCCAAATGGTTTTAAAGCTACTTTTCTATCTGCTGTGAAAATGCTTCCACCCAAACTCGGCACCGGTGTTTAAGACACTCCACCCTTCTCCATTGAGGCTGTAATCCTCCTATGGAATTCTGGGTAAACTGACACTCTTGTTTGCTTTTGCGTTAAAGCCCCTGAAAGTCAACATGGCCTCCATAGGGGTTTGCACCTTCAAAAGGAGACCAACTGCGGTGATTTTAAACGCCTGCCAGTGAGGTATGCATTAAATAACCGTGTGATTTATCTGGAACCAAAGTACTGCATGTGGGTTTATTAATGATTTTACTTGTTTTGCGTTTATTGAGCTTTACTGGCCTTAGCGACAGTTGAGGAAGGAATTCCCACTCTCACTATGATGCAATGACAGCAGAGAGACAGGTAGCGTTTAAAATAATCCCAGTGTAAACGGGAGGCGTCTCCATGTTTCACTGAGGGGTTAGTCTGTCAATCAACCCGTCAGTGGGTCGCACTGAAAGGGAACACCTAGACCACCCCTGTAATCTAGTAAATCCATCAGCCATGTAACAGTCTGTCTCTGCGGTGTGCTTCGTCTGCCATCACCCTGTGTCCTGCCGTTTCTCCTCGGCATCCAGGCTTTGTTTTTGCTTTAAAAATCATGTGAGTGATACTGAAAGTGATTAAGTAAAGCAACGTGGCTCCAGTCCAGGCCACAGACATAATCAGCCAAGGCCTTTCATTCCTGTACGATAATCCTGTTACAAACAGTTTACACTTAACATACAACACCAATTTCCAATGAAGTTGGGACATTGTGTAAAATGTAAATAAAAATGTACAACAATGTTCAAATCTCATTAATCCGTATTTTATTCCCAATAGAACATAAGCAACAAGTCAGATGTTGAAACTGAGACATTTTACCATTTCATGGTAAATATAAACTCCTTTTGAATTTGATGGCAGCAACGCATCTCAAAAGACGACGCCATGCGTGAGCCGTCGTCTCTGGACCAAAGCTCTTGGTCCAGAGACGATGGCGTCTGTCGTTTTCTTTACATTACACAGCTTTAACTTGTATTTGTGGTTTGCACAGTGAACTGGAAGTTTTCCTGAGTCCATGCAGTGATTTCCACTAGAGAATCGTGTCTGTTTTTAAGGCTGAAGAACACCAGCATCCAGTTCTGACCTTTGACCTTCCTCCTGATTCTGACTCTTGACGATATTACACACTCCACATGGTAGAATCTTCAAAATGAGTATTTTTCTGAAATTGTTCCACTATTTTTAGACGGTTTGTCACAGATTGTTGAACCTCTGTCCATCTTTACATGAGACAGGCTCCGTCTCTGTAAAATGCTCCTTTTATACCGGTCACGTTACTAACCCGTTACCAGTTAACCTCGTTAGTGTCAAATGCGCCTCTAGTTGTCTCTGATTTGTGCCAGTTACTTTTCCCGCCTTTCGATGCTTTTGTTCCAACTTTTTTGAGATGTGGTGTTGCCATCAAACTCAAAAAAGGAGCTAAAATTTTCCATGACATGATAAAAAGCCTCAGTTTCAACATCCGATACGTTGTTTATGTTCTACTGAGAATAAAATGTGGGTTTATGAGATTTGCAAATTGTTGAATTCTGTTTTTAAAATTGCGTTTTACACAACGTCCCAACTTCACTGGAATTAAGGTTGCATTTCATTCTTTAAGCCATTATTTTCCCTTAAAGTCATTAGTTCTGTTTTAGAAACTTCATATTGCCAGTTGACTGGTGTCAGAGCCCAGTGCAGCTGACGCCGATTCACCGACAGCGTTTGTCGTTGCAGATTCTTACTCCCCCCGCCACATTCTTCCTCTTCCGCAAAAAAGGGTTAAGGGCTTTAACTTCCATAAGCCCCTCCCTCTGCAGCCTATTTCCGCTTTAACAAACCAAACCAACAGGTGGATTACAGCTATGACTTTCTCAGCTTTTGTCCCGCCACACTGGCAAACATGAAACCTGAAAAAGGGAGATTTTTGTTCCGAGGATTACCCCCGCTGCCCTCGTCAGCGTCACGTGACCCCTCCTCAAGAGCAGGAATGCAGAGCGGTCAGAAGGCAGACAGGAAAACCATATTTCTCACTTTATTGTCCTTTGTGAGGTTGTTTTTGCAGTAAATCGCCTTACCAAAACCTCCCCTCCCCTCTTCATCTGTGCATGACCCATTTAAAGCTCCTCATCACTGTGCGTCTGTATTTCCCTGAAGATCCGCTCTCTTCCCTCTCCATCCCCTCTGCCCGGCGTCTGTCCTTCTATAAAAGGAAAACTATTCCAGTCAGACAGATCTGAACATGGACTGTGTACAAACAAGCTGGATTTAGACGATGATGTAGGGAATTAAAGGGGATGCTGCTGCTTCCGACGCTCAAGAATCACTGTCACCGCTGGTTGACATTTCACTGAACAAAGCAAAGTAAAACCGAAATGTACGTTTAAGACAAAATAATATGGAACGTGACACTTTATGGACATCAGTCTGGTTCGGGCGTCGGCAACCTTTACAATCTAAAGAGCCATGTTTCGATGGAAGGAAAAATAATGTGTCTAGAGCCACATAAATATAAAAATACTAACCTTTTATATGACACAGGACACGTGCTGGTAAAATGTTAATATCTATATGGTTATGATTTTACTTTTTGATTTATTTATTTATGATTGGACTCATTTTCTTCATTTGTTGGTTGCTCATTTTTGTTCTTTTTGGAGATTTATTTCATTTTGGTTCATTTTACATAATTTCTTTTAATACTTTTGTTCATTTTTTGTTTATGTTCATCGACTTGCCTGTTTTGTCCTTTTTCTTATTACTTAATCCATTTTTCATGCAGTTGATTTATTATTAGAGTCATTTTTTGTTATTTTCCTGATTATATTTCGCTCAGGTTCGTCTTAATCTCATAAGATTAATATTTTTTCACAATTTTTCCCATTTTCTCTCTTTTCATCTTTGCTCATTTCATTGTTGATCTTGTTCATTTTCAAAATTTTTTTGCTCATTTTGTCGATTATTTGCATCAATTTTAGTTCCTCGTGTTGCTCCCATCTTTGTTCATTTAAAGCTCATTTTAATTTTTAATATGTTACTCCCCTCACTGGACAAAGCCACAGGAGCCACTGGGGAGGGTCCCTGCAGACCCCTCCCCGGTCATTAATGGGGCACTATATGGTAGCAAATATTCAAATAGTGGAAAAGTCACCCGTGTTC
>JAQQAE010003790.1:0-19666 GCA_029823295.1 Pseudamia nigra | reverse complement strand
GAGGAAAATAACATAAGGACGACAGCAGCAATAAGTTTTAACAAGGATGCAAAAAGGGTTGTAACTGTCCACAACAAAACCATTGTAAGGATGGAGTCTGCTTTAGCTTTGTGGATCAGTGACTGCAGGAAAACGAACATTACGCTGGATACCAACATCATCCGCACAAAAGCAAAAAAGTATTATGAAACCTTTGCTGACAGCGATGACATTCATGACAGCTCCCAGGAACTGTGACGCGTGAGTCACTTTTGATAATTTCTTATGCATCCAACTTCATAGGTTGATCGCTAAAATTAAATTTGTTATTTCTAAAAGCCATCTTTTTTTTTTTCTCTCAAACAAATGTTTGGGCCTGAAAATAGGTTTTGATCTGTAGTTCTATAATACTGCACAGTACTTATTTTTTTATTTAAAATCTTTGAAGGTTTGAATTTTGAGTGTTTAAATAAGAGAGAAATGTGAGAAAATGTTAATGTCTGTCTGAGAATACCGTAGTATATAAAGTGTGTGGTGAGGGATTTTACAGCCTTAAAACAAATACGCTGGTGCCCCGGCTAACGAATTCAATCCGTTCCGGTGTCGCGTTTATTGGGCGAATTATGCATTAGCCGCAGCGAGTTTTTCCATAGGAATCTACTTCGTGGATTTCGCCTATCGCGGGTTATTTTTAGAACATAACCTCCGCGATAAACGAGGGACCACTGTACTCCTAAACTCGTCTTCATGAGGAGAGTCTGAGTCCTTCAATGTAAGCGGACAACTGTTTGTTTTATCACCTTTTAGTTTCCCTGCACACCATGTTGTTGTATGGCCCTTAATTGCTACTGCTACTAGTGATGTGGCATGTTCATGTAGGAGAGTTACAAGAAAATTACATCAGTGCATGTATAAATACAATACACACTGTGTACCAGATCAATTCAAATAATTACATTTTTAGTTTTAATTCAAAACACACAAAGCACAGATATTTGTAAATTAAAGATAACACAAAGAAAACATGCTTTCCCTTTTGGAGGGTAAATGTCTCAATACAAGAAAATTTATTACAAACTAAATTATCTTCAGTTCAGTATCGGTATATCTTCAGTTATGTTGCTATATGCAGTTCTTGCAGGAAAGCAAAAGTGAAACCTTTATTATCGTTGGTCTGTTTTTTTTTTTCTTTTTCTCACTGCTTATTATGTCCATCCCTCGCCTCACTACTCAAATGGAATCATCCATTTCTACACAAGAGGAGAGCAAGGGAAGTGGGGGAGGGGCACTGAGAGAGCGAGAGCTTATTGTAAACTGTAAGAGGTGTGCAGCAACTGGGACAGATTATGTCTGCGGAAACGAGGACTGCAGGATCCCACCCATCCCCCACACTACACAAACACACACATACACACACAAACGCACACACTCTAAAGCTCATTTGTGCCTGGCTGGTCACCTCACTGCAATAGATAGATTCCACCCCACCCCCTATCCTCTGCTCAGTCATTCAGACCTGGGAGAGTCAATAACAAGCTGACATCATCATTGGTTTTGTAGGATACAGTGTTGCTTTTATTCTAGCAGCCATATGAGAGACATATCTGCTGTGCTGTTGATGAGGCCTAGGGCCAAACAACGAACCAAATGCAGGTCACAACGCAGAGACAGAGATAGGTGGACAGACGGAGAGTACAAGAGATGACAGGGTGGGGGAGGGGTAGAGAAGCATGGATGGCCTATCTAGCCTGGCTATATTGATACCAAGATCTATGTTTTACACCAGTACAAATGCAGTCTGAGTGGAAGGACAAACTATTACTACACACACCATTGTGTGCACAGCATAGCAGTGTGTAAGAAGATGACATTGAAAAACACCTAAAAATATGTCAACATTGTTCTCAATCATATGTCTGTGATTAAAATGTAGAGCAAGATGATGTGTTTAGTCTTGTTTTGCATGACTTGCCTGACTCATCATCTGACACAGGGCAGACAATTATTATTTTTTCTTAAGTATATTTGTCTACCAATATGTTGCGTAAGCTCTTCTGCCAATATTAAAAATCAAACAATGGCACACAGCAACTTGACACTGTGACTATATCACCAAAGATTCATACAGTATGAAGGCATAGGCTCAACCACTGCTCAATGGCTGTTAACCACTAGTATAAGCATGTTTGTTGACTAGCCATTTCCCCTGTCTCTGGTCTTTCTGTCAGGATAGGTTGAAAACACGATGAAACCCCGTCTTGTGGGCAAATGTAAATAACACATTTGCATTTTGAACGATACTTTGCAGACAGGGGCTTAGACTGAGTATTAAATTGAAAATGTACCTTTGTTTTTACTAGCATACGCCTACCAACCTATAGCAGTTGTTTAACCTATAAAGGCAAGAGTTAAAAAAATAGAAATGGGCAAACAGTAACAGGTCATGGTAACTCTGTGACCTGCTAAATTTAAAACCTTTCCAAACTGTAATTCCCAGTCATATAGCTGGATGTTTGGAGAAAGACTGTTTCCCTGTCTCCAGTCAATATGCTACGCTAGGCTAAAGACATACACTACAAAACAATAAACTTTATTTGTCCCTTTATATGAAATTCATACCATATTTTTCAGATTAAAAGTTGCAGTTTTTTGCATAGTCTGGCGAGGGGAGTGACAAATACATTGGAGCGACTTGTATTTTGAATAAATTCGACTGTAGGGTGTTTGTCACACTGACAGCCGCTAGAGGAAGCTCTCCCTTCTGGCACGCCGCATGCTTGATGTACATTGCCCAAACACATGCAACCTGTTCTGCAGAGCAACTAATACATGTTTTTTCTTCTTCATTATGCACTTTTTGGCTCATGCAACTAACATACCGGAGGGACATATCACCCGGAAAATACAGTTATTATAGTACTGTCTCTTGTTGGTATGTAACATACAAAACTAGTAGATATGGTTAAAGTAGCTCAGCACACAACTTACTTTACATCCTTTTTACTAAATACTAGTATAGATTGATGTGCAATTACTCCAAAAACAACAAACAGTATGTATGAAACTGGGCTAAATATTTTAGCGAACTGTATTCTAGCTAACAATGTAATTATTTCATTAGGTTTGAGCACAGTTGGGTTAGTTGGGGTTAGAAAAAGGCAAAAAAAAGAGTTATACAAGAACTAATAAAAAAATATGCCTGACATTTATCCCCCCGTAAGTCCAGAAAATATGTTACCCATTCTCAGTCACATTCTTCTAAGGATTTAATGTTATTACAGTATTTACATGGGTGATGTTTTTTTATTTTTATTCCTTTACGTACACGACCACAAGAGATTACCACATTCCCTCAATGTCTGTAAATGGGTAATTTTCATCTCCATCATCTCTTGCATTGTAAACAAGTGTCCCCAGATTTAGTAAATGTATTGAGTATTATATTGTTTTAATGTTTCCTGGAGCACAATATTCAGTTCTTTTTCCAGTCTCCAGATATCTAGACAGATATTGACACAAGCACGCATTTTGGCAGTTTTTGGTAGACTTTTACCAAACCGTCGGAATGCTTCACACTTACTGTTCTTGCTTCTCTACAAACAGATTGATTTTCACATTGTGTTGCATGCTAGAGTGTATTTTTAGTGCTTTGTATGTATGTGTGTGTATATATATATATATATATATATAAATAAAATGTACACTGTATCTTCACAGGCAAACCTGCAGACACATACAATAAGTATCTCAGCCATAAGTCCCCACCCTCCCTGACAAATTACAAACACGCACAGACACACACCCTGGCTCATTTGAGTACACAGACACACGCAGCCTACACAACATTCCAATCAATTCTCCACACTTGGGTTCAGCATTCCAGGCTGGTGCTTGTTGCTTTCCTCCCACTGCACACAGGAAGATTTGTGTGTATATGTGTGTAGATGTGTAAAAGCTTAGATGTTGGTGTAGCAGGGGGCCCCAGTGAAAGACTCTCTGTCAGATCAGCTGCCCTAAGCTCAGCCTTTAATCCGTGGCTACCCTGCTCTGGCATCTCCAAACTGAGCTCAAAAGTCTGCTTGCTGCTGCTACACTAGAAGACGGATCATCACTTTTGGGTTTTATTTTAAAAATCCTGATATAAACCCACAACCACAACTTTGTCTTCTTCTTTTAACTGAAAAAAATACTAACAGGAGTTTACAAAGATTACAGTGTTAAAAACTCCTGGCACCAGATTGAATTTTTTTTTTCTTTTCCTGTGATGTGGCTTTTGTGACACACGTTTCAATCAAATTGCACATGTCATTGTGAAGTGGGAGTATAACACCACTGATGTGTGGGTGGAGGTTTTGACAGAAGGTAGTCATTATGTCTGCCAGTCATCCCCAGCCATGCCTCTTTTGACATAATTTAAAAAGCTATTAAGAATGACCTTGATGGTGAAATCTAAGTAAAATGACAAGTCACCATTGGGAAAAGCACTAGGAAAAATATATTTGTCTAATTATAATCTTAACCACGTCCCACTGACAAAAAAGGACTAGAGTCTATGCTCCATGCAAATTCTATAAATGTGCTGTCTACGATGTTGGGAAACTAGCTGGTAACAGATCAGTTGTACTGGTCCGCTGTAAATGATTAGCTTACAGCCTCATATGTGCACAAGCTCATGCACTCACTTGCAATGTTGAAAACAGTCGTAGTGGTTGCTACGAAGGAACTTGCAACTGTAGCTTGTGTAACCACCGGCTGACCAAGGAGAGACAGCCTGCATTTCAGATTCCATCTGGTACAGGTAAGAAGAAATAGACATACTAGCTTGACAACTGTGAGGTTGACTGGCAGGCTGCGTCTTTAATCAACATTGTAGACAGCACCTGTGAGAATACAAGATGTAGTTCAATGCAAATATTGACTAAGAAGCTGTGAAACGGCAATTTTTGGGAATAATAAAATATCTGAGGAAGTGGCAAGCAAACAGCAAGTAGTTTTGAAATTGGCCATAACCTTTATCCTTTCCCTTGAAGGTCACGGCAAATTTGGAATCGGCACATTTGGAGTCTTATCTATTACATATTAAAATTTGGTGCCTCTATCTATAGTACATTGTTGTCCATAAATTTGGAGTAATTTGTTTTAAGACACATTCCTCTTTTTATTTCTATTTATACACATCAGTAGAAGAGATTGATCAGTAAAGTTGTGGGAGGACATACTGCACACTTTATCTATCAAAAATAAATCACATTGCCACAATCATTTCATGAGAAAAGGTAAAAAAAAATATTCCAACCTAATGGGCAATTTGGTACAATGGGTTAAAATGGGGTCTTGCAGTTATTAATGCTATGACTAATTAATATGTGGTTGTCATAGTAACCCTACCCCTAACCTGAGTACCCATGTGCCAAGTTTAGTTAGTTTGGGTCCAGGCCTTGTCTGTCTCCTTGAAGGTCTCAGGATGTTTCAATCAGCATAGACATTTTAGGCGTACATAGCTAGAAACCCACATCGCTAGCATTAATTCCATCGCAGATACTATCTGCTACCTTAGCGTTAGCTGTTAGCTTAGCATCAGCTAATCGTTCATCATCATTCATCATGGCTTCTTCCAGTGTCTCTGCTTCTCCCTCTGCTTCTGTCTCTCCTCCTGCCTCTTCCCCTCTTTCCTGCAAAGTGTGTCACATGTTTAGCCTATCGCCTGCCTCCTTCACAGAAGATGGGGTCTGCATCAAGTGTAGCTTATTTCAGGCGCTGGAGGCCAGACTTACTAAATTGGAAAGGTGGCTCCGCTCGGTTGAAAACAAGCTCGGCTAGCCTGACCGGAGCCAGCTAGCATGCCAGGTAGTAGTATTTAAATTTTAAAGTATAAATTTAGAACTACTGGCAACAGGTAAACGTAGCTACAGTAAGACAGTAATTCACGTGGGTGGTAATGACGCCTGATTGAGGCAATCGGAAGTCACCAAAACTAGAGTGGCATCGGTGTGTGAGTTTGCAACAACCATGTCGGATTCTATAGTTTTCTCTGGTCCCCTCCCCAATCTGACCAGTGATGAGATGTTTAGTTGCATGTCATCATCCAACCACTGGCTGTCGGAGTGGTGTCCAGAAAACAACGTGGGCTTCATTTATAATTGGAAGTCCTTCTGGGGAAAGCCTGGGCTGTTAGCTAGAGATGGCATCTATCCCACTTGGGACGAGCCGCTTTACTCTCTAGAAATATGGCCAAATTTATTAGCTGCATAAAATGACCCACAGTCAAGTCCAGGCTGCAGAGTGAAATCAGCCATCCCTCTGCAGCATCTCCACTGCAGTTACCCACACTTAGTTTTATAGAAACTGTGTCTGCTCCCCCCGAGCTAAATTATCTAAATCTACATCTAGGAAAAGAATAGGGAATCAGAGCAACCTAATAAAGTAGGCCCTTGGATCCCACAGAAACTGAAAACATGAAAATTAAATGTGGACTGCTAAATGCAAAATCACTTTCATCCAAGTCCCATTTAATCAATGAACTAATTAGCGATCACCAAATTGACTTGCTCAGCCTCTCGGAAACATGGCTACATCAGGATGAATATGTAGTCTTAAATGATTCCACATCCCTCCCAGCCATGTTAACTGTCATATCCCTAGAATTACAGGTATTCAGAATTTCAGTACTGGGACCAACACTTTTTACACTTTACATGCTGCCTGTAAAGTTTAGAATGGAATTTAAAATCCTCCTCCTAACCTATAAAGCCCTAAACAACACGGTTCCATCCTATATCAAAGACCTTATTATTGCTTACAAACCAGTCAGAACTCTCTGCTCTCAGAATGCAGGTTTACTTGTGGTTCCTAGAATCTCTAAAACCAGACTGGGAGTCAGAGCCTTCAAGTACCAAGCTCCTCTCCTGTGGAATCAACTTCCAATGTGGGTGTGGGATGCAGACACACTCTGTACCTTTAAAACTAGGCTTAAAACTTTACATTTTGACAAAGCAAATAGTTAAGACTAGGTCAGGAAAACCCTTAATCTGCTGCATAGTCCTAGGCTGCATGGGGACCGTGATGCACTGAGCTTTGCTTTCAACCTCTCTCGTTATCTTCCTTTTAACTCTTCCTATACCTCTATATATAAATCTCCTCCCTTTCTCTTTCTCTCTCCCACCATCTCTCTTCTTCTCTCTCTCCTTCCTTCTTCTCTCTCCATCCTCCTTTTCTCTCCTTATCTCTCACCTCTCCAGTCACCTCTCATTGTCTTATTTTCCATCTTGCAATACTGTGATACTAACTTGTGTCTTCCCTGTAGTTTTGCACTTATTCCCTCTGCCCTAGGTCTCTAGGTCACTAGGTTGCCTGATGTCCTTGCTGTGTGTTTGCTGATTCTGGACCGGTCCAATATCTGTGGATGTTGCCCAGTATCTGTGTTGTTTGTTGTTCTATCTCTACTCTTTTCTTTTGTCTCTCCTCTGTCCACTAACCCCAACCGGTTGCAGCAGATGGCCGCCTACCCTGAGCTGCTGGTTCTGCTGGAGGTTTTTCCTCTTCCATTAAAGGAAGTTTTTCCTCCCCGTCACCCTTGACTTGCTCTCGGTGGTTCTGTTGGTAATCGGCAATTATGACTGGCGCTATACAAATAAAACTGAATTGAATAATCCATGAATATAGTATTCCAGAGAGGGATTGTTTGTTAAGAAAAAATATATGGTTTTGTGTTGAAAAGAGTGTGTTATGCACTTTGAGAAAGTAATGACTAAAGTCAGTCCAGAATTACTTGGACAGTCCACAAACAAGAAAAAAAATGTGAGAAATGGTTTTGAGGTGTTGTCTACAGAAGGTGTAAGAAAAATCAGTTTCAGTAAATTTAGATCTACCTAAAGGAGTTACTAGGGATTGACTTGCTTTTTATTCCGCCCTTCGTGGTCACTGAGGGTACTGCAGTTTATACCTACATTTGACTTACGACTCAGCCAAGGATGTTACCGCTTGTTTCCTACGGGTCATTATTCTGCAAGTGGATTTGACCACTCAGATCGGACAGGGCTTTTTCCAAAGGAGAAGGCTTCACTATATTTGCATATTTATAGCTAAATTATGAATATGCACAAGCAAAAAAGCCCATTTCATGAGGACCCTAGTACTGATAATGCCTAACATTTTAGATTTATTCATAGAAATGTTAACCCACCAACTGTCTTTGTCTGTCACTCTGATCTGCACAGTCACAGCAGCATTACTTAGTATTAATTACAGAGCTGCTGCTTTTTATTTCTTTTTTTTTTTTTTTTTTACAGGGGTTCAGTTATTGTGTCCACCTCCTGGAGCTGGCATGCCTCCACACTCCCACAGTCTGTTTTCACAGTTTCCTCTCCCACTCCTCATCACTCTCACTTTTCAGTTCACAATAGAGCTAGAACATTAGCACACTTGTGAAACAGACAATCACAGCTGCTGTTAAAGGAATAATGACACATATTATTAGACGCATGACAGTGTTACATGCAGTACTGTTGCTAGCTGCACAAAAATGGTCCTTTGTTTAAATCTACCTGGCCCCATGTGAACAAGTATTTGCTCTTGTATATAGTAACTGGTTGTGTCACCCTTGGTGGAAAATGTCTGCAATCAAGTGTTTGTGATAACTGGCAATGAGCCTTTCACATCACTGTGGAGTAATTTTGACACTATTCTTTGCAGAATTGTATTAATTTAGTCATATTAGAGGGTTTTCTGAGCATGAACGGCCTGTTTAAGGTCATTTTGTTTTGTTTTTGAGTCATTCAGAGGTGGACAGAGATGGTGTTTCAGATCATTGTCCTGCTACATAATCTGTGTGCTTGAACTTGAGATCATGAACTGGTGTCAAGACATTCTCCTTCAGAATTTTCTGGTAGCGAGCACAATTCATGGTTCCGTCATTTATGTGAAGTCATCCAGGTCTGGAAGTAGCAAAGCTGTGCTACCACTGACATGTTTGACTCTTGGTATGATTCTTTTTATGGAACGCTGTGTTAGTTTTACACCAGATGTAACTTCCAAAAAGTTCAACTCTTGTTAGTCCACAAATTTATCCAAATGTCTTAGAGTTCATCAAGATACTTTTGGCCAACCAGAGTCAAGACTTTGTGTTCTTTTGGATCAGCAGTGGTTTTTACCTTTGATTCTTATTGTTGAGTTATGAAAACTGACCTTGACTGACTCCTGGGTACTTTTGTGATTCCTGAATGAGTCATTGTTGAGTTTTTTTTTGAGTAATTTAGGTTGGCTGGACACTCATGGGAAGTGTCACCACTGTTTCAAGTTTTGTTTTTTGTTCCAAAGGCTTAGAAAACGCTTTGTAACCCTTTTCAGACTGGTAGATGTCAATGACTTTGTTTCTGTCTTTGAATTTCTTTATGTCATGGTATGATGTGTTGCTTTTTGAAATGATTTACCCTACTTCATGTTCTTCTATTTCAGTGATTTCTTGATTCAGCAGGTCTGGCAGTAATCAGGCCTGGGTGTAGCCAGTGGTAATGAAGTCAGTGCTTAAAGACCTAAATGGCCGCCCACGGTACAGTAAAAAGCTTTCAAATTTGCTGTTATTTAGTTGCAAACTCATGACCAAATTATTCATTTTCAACAATGCAAATGATAAATTGGCACTTGAACTACTCACCTTCATGATGTTAATTGATGATTGAATACGTTTGAAAAGCAAAATAAATATGGATGAGTCGGGCATCACAAACTCTCTTCTACCTGGGTCTTTAAGTGTTAATTTGTAATTTAACAAGGAGTGGCAAATGCTTTTTCACAAAGTGCATACAGGTTTGGATAGTCTATTTTCCCTTAATAAGTGAAATCATCACTTAAAAACAGCATTTTGTATTTAGTCAGGTTATCTTGGTCTGATATTAATATTTGTTTGATCATCTGAAACACAAACATACAGATATGGAAAAAAAAATCAGAAAAAGGAAAATACTTTTTTAACTGCACTGTATTGTTATTGGGATGTGCATACTTGTGGTCATTATAACCTGCTAAAGCAACTAATCTAAGGTGCCTAAATCTGTATTTTCATGAATAGTTGTGGAAGTCTGTACTTTAACTTACACATAATGCAACAATTTGCCCTTATTTGAACTTGCCTGGAATGTGTAACTAATGAAAATGAGTTTGTCTTTGTTAGAGAAAGTTAAATATCTGAACTTTTACTGTGCATACTGCATGGTGTCTCATTGCTTAAACTGAATTGTAATTTGCATCAATCTCTTTAAATGATTAAACCAATGAGCCGGTGCCTGTATGAAAGGTTGATTGCTGCAATCTGCATACAAATGAATGTTACAGGAGACTCGCTGCTGCTGTTTGTGGAAACAGTCTGCACCCAGTACTCCTTGTACGACTGAGATTCATGGTTAAACACATTTGTAAAGATGACGAGTAAACCCATGGCAGGTTTTTGAAATTAAGCCTCCTCTGTTTTCATGATGTTTTTATTAATGTCTTTGGTTCTTGCATGCACATGTGAGAACTTTTTCTGTGAACTTCTCATGGCAGAAGTGAAACAGCAGGGGTCTTACCGCTCTGGTGGGATTGCTCTGATCAATAGGGTTTTTGAAGTCTGTGCGTAGCTCATCAAAAGCAATGATCTGAAAAACAACGGATGTGAGAGTTTTTCTCTGATGAATGCACAGTTGTGTAATATATCATGCATGGTACAAATTTAATCATGTATCTGCACACACTCTGTCTTTAATTGTCTTCTCACAACTCTAGGCTTTTCTCTCGTGCAATATTGATCAGACACCGGTGTCTCTCATCCACTACATTCTGTTCCACTGAGCTCAGGCTCATATTGTAATGCAGCTACAGTACAGTGACATTATTCATTAACACACACACACACACACACATTCATGTACAGTAATGTAAACGTGTATTATGTCTATTATTGCTCTCTTTTATCTCTTAGCAAGATGGGTTGGATAAACCTATTGTACAGACGCCTATCGGTTTATTATTATACTCATATTTTTGTGCTTTTTCTTGATTATGTTCTTAATTTTTGTCCATTTTCTCCACTATTTAGTTCATTTTGTTCATGTTATTGTCATTTCTGTCAATTTTCTTTATTTTTTTGGTCATTTTGTTCATTTTGGCTTGTTTTGTGCATTATTTTGCTAATTTTTAGCTGTTTTTATGTAGTATATTTTCATATTTATTTATTTAAATGTGTTGATTTTTGTTTATTTTATGACCATATTATTCATTCTTTGTTCATTGCTGTGCACTATTGAATTTATTTTCAATTAATTTTCTTTCTTACTCGCTCATTTATTGATTATGTTGTTCATTGTACGATTATTTAATTTATTTTTTGTTGAATTTTCTTTATATTATTGACCATTTTTCATAATTAAATTGTTAATTTTGGTAATTTTGTGTCCATTTACTCCACTACTTGGTTCACTTTGTTTAGTGTTTGCTCATGGTATCAGCTAATGTTTAGTTTTTTATTTATTTTCTTTTATACCTTTGTGTTCATTTTGGTTCAGTCTGTGGATTATTTTGTTTATTTCCTTGATTATTTGGTAATTCTTTCCTCATTCCCTTGATTGTGTTGTTTAGTTTTGTTTTGCATTTTTTTTTTTGGTCATTACATTTACCGGTAATACACTCAATATTAAATTATTAAAGCTGACTCATCATTAATTTATTCATTTTCAAAGAGTAAAATCTATTAAAATGTTTTTAAAAAAAATTTAAATGAGATTTAAGCCTGTATAGAATGAAACAGGGCTCAAGGAGAAGCCAAATTAACCTCATCTACAAGGAAACAAATTTGTGTAGTACATAAAGTGCTAATGGCCTCCCCTGCAGCATTTCTCTGCATCTTCCTGATTAAAAGTCTTATAAACACTAGCAGTTTTTGTGGGAAAGGCCGCCAGCAGTGTCCATCAAGAGCTTTATTTCGAAGAATAATTAAAAGGCAGTGAAAACAGACAGCATTCGTAGTTCACTTTGCTCATTTTCCTGATTATGTTGTTAATGTGTCTTCATTTATACTCATTTTCTTGGAAAAATTTGTTCATTTCTCATTCATTTCTGTCAATTTTGAGCCTTATTTTTCTCCTTTTCCTTATTTTTCTTAATTATTCAGTTAATTTATGTTGGTCATTTGTTACATTCAGCACTACTTACCTCCTCTGTATGCTGATTCTACTCTATTTTGATTAATAACTCTATAAACAGTAATAGTTTTGTGAGCTGTGTCCACCAGAAGGAGCTTTATTTGGACAGATTATTACAAGGCAATGAAACAGACAGCGCTCACAGATAAGTGAGCATCGGCATCTCCACAATGACTGATAAAGCGTTGGTGCCTGATTTCCCCGTACGACTGTGTGGCCTTCACCTGTTTCCTTTCACACATCTTGTAAACAGATGCAGTTTCCACGGCGACGAGGCAGCCTCTGAGTGAGCTCCATGGTTACTACAGCAGTGAGGGAGCGATCGGATTGGATGAGCTCCACATAGAATCGGGGTGCCGTGTGAGTGGGCAGAGGCAGACAGAGGGAAGGAGTGAGGAAAATCAGAGTTTGATAAGCGTTTCAATCACATGGTCGAGTGCTGAGCCAGACGCACGCTCCCTTCTCCCCATCTTCTCCACACGCAGACACACTGACTGACTCATACAGTATGTAGTCTCACCCACTTAGTTAGTCGGTACATTAGTCATTTCAAGTGTCACATTCATAATGATATGTTTGTGTTTTACATTAATCATGTCTCGCTGCATGCATCCGATGTTAAAGGTGAACAATCAGCGATTTTAGTGTTTGTTGAGTCGGTGTTTGTGTAACCAGCAAACTGAGAACAATGGTCTCTGGCGATATTTGTGCAAATTCCACTCAAAACGCTGCAGGCAAACAGATCCAGTCTGGTGGTAGGCTTTGCTATGATCTAGGTGTTTTTCCGCCTCTCTGTTCTCATTACAGACAGTTTGCTGAAGCCACCTGAACACCTTGTTTGAGGAGCTGTTTATTGTCAGGACTCTGGGATCACACAAAATCTGCTTTTTGTCAACTGGAATAGTTAGCCAAGCCCAAGATAATTAACCAGCAATTACGTAGTAAGCACTCAGAGAGTGCAGACCACCGCCAAGGCAGCTCAGTTTCTCTTCACAGTGAAAACCTACCATTATCATTTGAACCAATGCTAATTTCCCCTATAATGTTATTGCACCAAAAGTGATATATTTATTTGACTTTCATTATTGGATTCTCTGACAATGAAAACCTTTCATTAGCGTTTGGAAGCACAGACATATCGTTATTGTTCAATACTTTCAAACATTTCCATAATGGTATTTTTCTTCTGGATCTAGCTCCATAAATGTTAAATATGTCAAATTCATTGACACACTACTGTGTCAGCAGACAATTTGGTGTCAGTTGCATGTCTACAGCTTAATTTACTACCGTACAGTAGCTGTTTTATCTCAACCCCTGTAAGTACAAGCATTCTGGATCAATATATCCAGAATATTGCCCATATCTGCATCAAACTTTGTGGTATTATAGACTTTATTATAGTGTTATTCTATGGCGTTTGGCTACATTTTCTGGGTATTATTTGTGTGCTTACAAGGACAAATGTTGAATCCTTTAAAAATCTTTTGGATCCGGAGGAGGATCCAGATCACTACCAGAATCTAATCGATTGGTACCATTTCTGACCTATCCTGAAAATTTTATCCAAATACATTCATAACTTTATCAAATTATGTTGTGAACAAACAAACAAACACAAAACACAACCTTGACGGCGGTAACAAACCACCTCGTATCCAGGTCACCCAAAGGCACAAAGAGGAGGCACATAAAAGAAAATGTACTTTCCATCCTCTGTGTGCCCTCAGTCTCATTTCCATCTTTCTCTCATTTCCATGAACCTCTTATCACAGCTTGTTTAAAATTAGAGAGAACAAACTGTTACTTTTGTCACTAACACTAACAAGTACAGTTTCACTGACAGACACTGAGGCTGAGATAAACGATGAGACTCAGCTGACAGCAGCTCTAGAAAAAAAAAATCCATCATTCGATGAAAACCTCTGGAATGTGACCAACAGGGAGACGGATCAGCACAAGGCGTCAGAGGAAACTGAGCTGTAATTTAACAGATGGAATATTCCACCAGATATGGCTTCTTGAGTTAAAACATTTGCATCACCTTGTTTAAAAATGAAATTAATTAATTTGAATCATTCAAGGTCTGAATGTATTCCATTTCTGTTATTTTGAGCAGTTGTACTGTATTTATTCCCTAATAAACCCAAGTGAAAAATTTCATATAGTAACAGACGTAATGTATGTCTAAAGACTTTTATGACAGTATGTACTGTATATGTGCACATACAAACCATATTTAGCTCATTTAAATATGCCTCCTCAGTACTGTATGTTCTCCATATATGTTGATGCATGCATGTGATCATATTATATCACTTTATTACATAATTGCCAATACCACATTCATATAGGTGCATATACCAGGTATGGTTTTTTCTGAGCTACTGAACGTCAAAGCCTTATAATATGTGAATAACACCTCCATGTAATGGTGCAGAAAATTCAAGCAAAATCATGTGGAGTCCAAAGAGTATTCAGTTCCTTAGCAAGTATTCTTTTAAAACTTGCTCTGGCTTTGGATTTTTTTGCACATAGATTTGAGAGAAATAATAGCTTATACTACATATTTTAGAGAAAGCAACAACATTTGTGCCTTAGTTTTGGGCCTAAGTCTTCAGCAAACTCAGAGAAAATGCTGGAGCCCAGACATCGCCTAAACCCTCTGACAACCTATGTAGATAAAAGCTTTGTACATGTCTCACATTATTTTTCCACATGACTGTAACAATGTTTTAATGTGTACTTACATGTAGAATAAACAATCTTTTTCAAACACATACATACTGTACATACATGCAGCAACGTCTTGGTTTCTTGAGGAGCTGTACTGTATGTGTGTGTTTCCTCTTGAACACCTGAAGCAGGTATGTGTTCTCTGTTCCTGTCAGTGTTCGAGAATGTGTGTAGGTGGATGGATTTGTCTGCCTGTGTAGGAGAGAAGATGTTCACACGTCTGTGTGACCATTTTAGTTTAGTGCATAGGTGTAGATCTCAGAGGGATCTGTCATTCATTTTATTCAGTACAGTGTACATCAGTCCACTCCGGTGAAAGAGTTTAAAACAGATGACATTTTTTTTACTTTATAAATTTGTAAGACTGATCATTTTTTAACATTTGGATCTCTAAACACCCTCTAATTTTGTTTGATGATTTGTTCATTTTCATTCATTTTCTTGATTGTTTGTTTCATTTTGAATATCTCAAAAATGTTTTAAATTAGTTGAAAAAAAAGTAAATCTTCACAATGCTGCACCTGTACATCTTACATCTTATACATCTTAGGATAATAAAATATTATGATATGTAGATTCATTTACAGTATAAATGTAGATATCATGCAGGTTATGATCATTTTATTTCATTTAATATTTTTTGCTCCCAGTTTTGGTCATTTGGTACGGTAGCTGCTTGTGCCTATTATTGTTACCTTTGCAGCATTTTCCCCCAATGTTGCTCATTCTGTTGCTTATTTTTTTAAATCAGTTTTGTTAATTTCTTTTATTATTTTGTTATTTTTTTACTCCTTTCATAAACTTATGCAAAAATGGCACACCAGAGCACCAAAAAACCTTACATTTTCCAGGAGGACTTGAAGATACCTTAGAGTTCAAATCAAATCCAACCCCTTGGTTTAGTGTGTGCAGGATGTTCAATGTGCATAGATGTACTCACCTGCCAAATGACAAAGAAGATGAGAGCAGCGCACAGCACCAAGGTGAGCATGTAGCAGAAGGCCGCAAAGGTGAACGCCATGGCTGTGCCAGCCAGCCTGACGACGACACAAAGGAAACTGTCCTCTGCTCTGCCTGTCCCTTTGCCTACTGCTCACGCCTTCCTCTACACCAGTTTATTGACTATTTACTGCTGTGATGCTCCCAACAGTTTGTATTGTCCAGGTGGGTAAAGCAGTCAGTTTTAGAAAAATCAATAAGCAACTTCAGCCGCGTCGCCCCTGCATCCACTCATGCTCTGTCTTTGTCTGTTGGTATCTGACCCCCTTTTCCTTCTGATTTAGGAAGCACTTACAGTTTCTGGCAGCTGTTTGTTGGCCTGATGCTCCTCTTTTCAGACTCTGACAGGCAAGATGTCTGTCTCCTCCTCCTCCCTGTAATTTCTCTTTAGACAAAACCTACACATTTCTACACAGCAACAATACCACAAACTGTCTGACAGCCACGCTCGCAACAGAAGCACAGGATTCTGGTATTGTGATCAAAACCAGTAAGGACTATTGTCTGTGGCAGTTATGGCTTATGGTGTTTGTTTGTTGTATGGCTTTCAGTTCATCTGTTGATCTAATGACGCACACATCAAATCCAACATGTCTGTAAACAAAATTAGCTGTGAGTTATTTTGTACAGGAGACATTCTCTTGGTATTTTACTTTATTTTTTTAACTAAACTCTTAACACGAAACGCTTACATAAATCTGGTCATATTCTGAAGTGAAAAGGTATTGCTTGTTGGTTAAAAATACACATTAAACAATTATCGTCATTACAGGATAATAGTCTTTTGGCAAATTAATAAGCTGAACGGGTCAGTGAAGCAGCAAACATTAAAATGAACAACCAAATGGCTATTTAACACTACACTTCCACAGAGGATTTACAGAAATAAAAGAAGATACACTCTCATGGGTCAATATATTGGCTGATCTTAATATCGGGTAGAGAATACCTGTGTCTGGTTGGAGACGTGTCTGAACAGTCCACTCTGTCCTCGTCTCTGTCAATCTGAGTCGGCACCATGTCAGAGTGATCTGCTGTGCATTTTTCCCTCAGACGCATCCCTCAGCTTGGTCCCAGAAAATATTTAGAGTTGCCTATGTGCAGAATATTCAAAGCATGAGTCTAAAAAAAGGAGCACAAGGAGAATCTGAGCAGGAGCACGCAGACTCATCTACATGTTGCACATTGGTTCGGATCTTTTGAAATCCCTGTAGCCTCAGGAGTCAGAACTTAAATACCCCTTCTTTTCTAATGTCTCCAATTTTCATTCACCATCTTTTTTTCTCCTGCTTCCAGACCTGAATTTGTTTCCTGAGTCTACTGTGTCTCTCTGCCTCTTCCTCTAATTCTTAGACTGCGAGAGAAATATTTGTATCACGCTTGATGTTACACTGGTTGACCAATCGTGGGGCTCGGTCTGCCTCCCTCTCTTCCTCTCTCCTCCTCCTCCTCCTCCTTCTCTCTGTCTATTAGTCTCCCTCTCGCTTGCATTTTATACATTTCCATAATCTGCTGTTCCCCAGAGACTGATGAGGGGGCAGGGCAGGCTGCACATATTTTCCCTTTTGTCTGCTTCTTTCACTGTTTTGCTCACTCATTTCTTCTTTTTTTTCCTCCAAACCTTTTAGTCATGTGTCATTTTCAAGTTTCACATCAATTTCTTTGAGGCTGAAGCTCTCAATCAACCTGTCATGTATTTCAAGTTTATGCTTTATTAGCTATTCAGCCTGTCTTTTTTCCTCACTGTGCAAGTCAAAAGACTGGATACACCCTCTATTTCAGTGTTTTTTCTTAATTTTTATTATTTTCAACAATGTGCGTATGTGCATTTGCACAGTATTTGTAATGGCATTAATAGAGCTATTGACTTTGTACCTAAGCTTCCTCTGACAAATGATGGTATGAAATATATTAAGAAGCCAAGAAATAGCATAAATTAACACACCTGTGATATGATAACCATTCCAGGTGAATATCCTGTGAATCTGTTCAGAGAATGCCATGAGTGTGCAAAGCAGTCATCAAAGTGAAAACTTTTAACAACCTAAAATATAAATCTGTCTTTTTTTGTTATATTATTACACATAATTTCATATGTGTTCTTTAATACTGTGGATGTCTGCAGTATTAATGTACAAGATGTTGAAAATATCAAAAATGAAGAAAACCACTGAAGAAGATGTGTCCAAACTTTTGACAGTGTTTTTCCTGTGTCTCTCTGCACATTGATTTCTAATTAGCTTGCGTAAATGTCTGCACAGTACTGACTTTCTGTGAACAGTGTATATTCAAATGCCATCACATGGCACCGATGTTCGAATTTAGGTGTACTTTGTACAGTATGTCTCATGTTCTGATATTCAAGGCTCTTGACTTTTATAGTGTCATACAATTATAAAACACCCTGAAGGTGTTATGATAAAGGAATTACCAGATACACTGCACACAGACCAAAGGCTGACAAATAGTTGATATTTAAAAGACAATGTAATAAACACGGAAACCAGTATAATTTCCTTTATAAATTGACACTGAATGATGTATCACAAAAGTGAAAATAATCTTTGAGTTTGTAAGAAACCACATAACTGTTGAACTGAAGATCAAACTCAAAACCGTTAATCAATAAATGTGATACTGATGAGCAAACTAAGCATAATAAACCGAGGCGGGAGTGAGTTTTATTTTGAAAATGCTGTTTACGTCCCAGAACATGAACCATGGATGTCTCACATATAGCTCTCACATATTATATCACACATATCACATAGTCAAATAAAAAACAAAATGCAAAACTCAACAAAAAAATGAACAAGATAAGAAACAAAATGAGCAAAACTTTAACAAAGTAATGAAGTACATTTAAAAAATGAACGATATAACCAACAGAATTGAAGAAAAAAAATGATCAGAGAAGTAAAGTAAGTAAGGAAAGACACATTTACAAAATAGGAAAAGCTGCTTGATACTGTCACTGCAATAATGACAATTAATGTGACCTTTACACCTTTAGAACCGGTTTAGATTCAGTACTGTATAATAGAGTATAATAACTTCCATGGTAGGAAGTTACTCACTACTTGATTCATTTCTTATGAGATTCTTCTTTTTTACTTTTAGTACTTCTGTTCACAGAAATGAACAAAATAATCAAATAAGCTCACAAAAATCATAAAAATATGAACAAAAGAACAGAATAAGGAACAAAACTGAACACAACTTGACAAAATAAGTAGCAGTCAAAATTAGTCAATAAACAAGAATGAGCAAAATAACCAACAAAATAGAACAAATATTAGTAATTTAAGCTACAAAATGAGCAAGAAATGATCCAAATAATCAAGCAAATGAGCAACAATTGACAAAATATGCAATAAATTTGAAAAAATTACAGTCAGTTATCAAGTAAATTATCAAAATTGAACAGTATAAGCAACAAAATTGACTAAAATTGAACAAAAATAAGCTATTTATCTTTATAATTTTAGTTATTACAATGTAGCAATTCTTTTACTTGAGTACTGACTGCTCTGCACATCACTGGCTGCTACATGTCCATCCATCCATTTTGTACCCCTTAATCCTCGTGAGGGTCGGGGGGCCTATCCCAGCTGACTTGAGCGAAGGCAGGGTTCACCCTGGATGAGTCGCCAGTTCATCACAGGGCTGACACAGAGACAGACAACCATTCACACTCACATTCTATGGACAATTTAGAGTGACCAATTCACCTAACCCCCTAGTGCATGTTTTTGGTTGTGGGAGGAAGCCGGAGAACC
>JAQQAE010003789.1:0-19666 GCA_029823295.1 Pseudamia nigra | reverse complement strand
CGACATCTTATTACGAGTTTTCTTGTCCCCACTATCATTCTTCTTAGGTCCCATGGTGAAAAACACAAAATGAAGCAATATTTTAAGTGAAAAAAGACTTTTTTGTTACCCAGTTCAAATTTTGTTGACCGGTTCAAATTTTTTGCAGATCTTTTCTTCGGTATCAGAATTTTTTGTTGTCAGAAGTTTTTGTTATCCGGGGTACCACTGTATTGTTAATGTTTGTTCATTTCTGTTCATTTTTGGTTCATTTTTTTCATTTTGTTACTTATGTTACCCAATTTAGTTCATTTTCTTGATTATTTAGTATAGTCTTTGCTCTACTTTACTCGTTTTGTGGCTTTTCTTGTTCATTTTCTGATTATTTTGTGCCTTTTTTATTCAGTTGGTTTTATCTGGGGGATTATTTGTTACTTTTTGCTCATTTTGTCTTGACTATAGTGTTAGTGCTTGTTCATTGTGCAACTTATTTTTATTGTTTGTGGGGATTAGTGATTATTTGGACATTATCTGTTCAATTTGACTCATTTTGTGCTGTGTTTTGTTCATCTTTGCTCATTTTGTTTCTTATATTGTTCATTTTTATTTGATTGTGTTGTTAATGTTTGTTCCTTTCTGTTCACTTTTGTTACATTTTTGTTATTTTGTTGTCATTTTAGTTCATTTTCTTGATTGTTTAGTAGACTCTTTGCTTATTTCAGGCTTTTCTGATGTATTCCTCGTATGTACAGTGTTGTGGCCTTTACGACGTACGATCAGCGATGCTAAATGTTTGATAATTTGATCACTTTGTAATGTTTAATATCACTGGTTATGATCAATCTAGACCTGTTGTAATTTTTATGTTCATTATGGGGTTAGTTTGTTCGTTTTGTATGTACAGTACTCAAGTAAAAGTATTGTTGCTTTATAATCACAATGACTACTAATGACTACTAATGAATAACAAAAATATATGTACTTCAGCAACTTTGACTACTTAATTTTTGGCCATTTTCTTGATTATTTTGATAATTTTTGGTTATTTTCTTCATTGTTTTTGTCATTTTTAAAATTATTTTGGTCATTTCTGGTCATTGTCTTAATTATTTTGGTCATTCCCAGTTATTTTCTTTCTCATTTTGATCATTTTTGGTCATTTTCTTTCTTGTTTTGTTCATTTTTTTAAATCTACTTGATTATTTTATCTATTTTTTCCCAAGGTTGTTGTTGAATTTGTTCATTTTTATTCAATTTGTTGCTCATGTCTTCCTTGTTTATTTTGATGATTCTTTTTTGTTCAATCTCTTGATTATAGTCTTCATTTTTATTAATTTATGCTGTTATTTTATTCATATGTGCTTATACAGTATGTTATTTTACTTTATTCATTTGTGCTTGTTGTACAGATGTGATAATTGAGTTGACTGTTCAGTTTTCTCAACTTTCTTGATTGTTTTGTTGGTTTATTGTTCAGTTTTGTTCATTTTTGCACTTATTTTTTTTGTGCATTTTTGCTCACTTCATGCCATTTTGTTAATTTACATGATGATTTTGTTCAACTTTAAAAATGTAATTCATTATTTTGTTAATCCTTGAGTTTTTTTTTTTTTTGACTTTTGCTCTTACTCATGTACTAGTTTGTATGAGTACTTCTACTTCTACTTGACTTATTTATAATTATAAAACAATAATCTTTTAGTTGAGCACTGTTTCTGATCTCCACCCACCACTGAAATCCATCTACAGTAAAATGAAAAAAGAAAAGACTCAGCCTGTCCCGAAGGTAAAAGAGAGTTCAACCCAGCTTGTGGTTGAAAGATGCATCAAACAAAGTGGCCGGCATTTTTCCCCCGACTGCAGCGGCGTCCAAAGTGAACGACCCGCCGCCGTGTAATCCTACACTTGTCAGATCTGATAATGAACATCCTCCTGAGCGTTACCGCTATATTCGCATTAAACCTGGGAATGAATTGTGATTTCTCTAGAGATATGTTTCTCTGGGCCCGACAATGCTAATGTTCTCTCCTTTAATGAAAAATGGAGCCTCCGGTTGAGAGTTCGGACCTTTGACCTTTTCATGGTCCAGGAAAATTGACCTCATTTCACTTCCTGCAGCTGTTGGCACTCCGCAAAGGTTTTATGTGGGTTTTAATTAGATGCCAGATGGACAAAGCAGTGTTTCTCTGAGCTTAAGTGCTGCAGAAATCATGTTACGCTTTGTGAATAGATGTGTGTGAATAGATAAATGGTTGAGAAGCTGACGTTGGAGAGGTCCACCACAAAAGATAGGTTACACCCACTACTGAGCCCCTCTGAAAGTTCCATGCACCCCCCCTCCCCCCCAGCTTTTTTTTTTTCTCACAAAAGTTAGAAATGGATCTATCTCACCAAAACACTGGAACTAAATAAATAAATAAATAAATAAATAATGAAGAAAATAAGTCAAAATGAACAAAAATGTCAAAAATGATTAGGGCAGTTAACAAAATATTCCACAACATGAGCAGAAATATGAACCAATGAACAAAATAAGAAACAGAATCAAGGAATGAACACAATAATCATGGAAAAGGGAGCAACATGACAAAAAAGTATGACAAAAAGATCAACGCAATAACCAATAAATAAAAAGTTTTTCCATCTTTTACGTTGTTTTTTGTCTTTTTTTCACTTCCCTCAAGTTTTTTGCATCCTTCACATCATCTTCAACTTGTTGTGTCTTTCAGCATCCTTTACTCCACTTTCATCTTTTTGGCTTTTCTTTTCATATTTTTGCATTTTAATATTAATAATCACAATAATTTTAATTCATGAAGTGTGCATTGAAAAGGTGGGACTCTGACACGTGCATGGATGAGCGTTCCAGCTGTGGAGTCTGAGATGGGAGATGTTGCGGAGGTAGGCGTGTGCAGACTTTGTGACTGATTTGACATGTTGTTCAAATGAAAGACGATTCTGAGGTTGCAAACGGGGCAGATGGTACTAGATCTCCCGCCTTCCTCAGCAGTGACTTGGGGGCCACGAGTTCAGATTGATTACTGATGAACCTGAGTAATTTCAGTGAAAGCCAGTCACTGATGTCAGACGTGCAGTTACTGAAAAGACCGAGGTAGAAACTGTGCCATGGGTTTGGTTGAAATGTATAATTAGGTGTCATCTGCACAGAAATGTTTGTGAATTATCCGCCCGAGGGGGAGCCTGCATATGTTGAAAAGAACGGAGAATATGTTTTCTTTGTTTTTGTCTTTTTGCATCTGGTACATAATTTTAGCCTCTTTATGGCCTTCATGTCATTTTTATGTTTTTTTTGGGCTTCTTCAACTTCCAAATCAGCTTTAAACTTAATTTTCTGGGTTGTTTTGTTAAATTTTTGCTCACTTTTAGATTATTTTTGTACATTTTTGTTCACTTGGTTGCTTAATTTATTCATTTTATTCATTTCTTTGATGATTTTGTTCATTTTTTAAATCTAATTTATTACTTTGTCAATACTTGACTGGTGTTTCACTTTTATTCTTACTCAAGTACATATATTTATGAGTACTTGTACTTTCATTATTGTAATTGTAAAGCAGCTGTCTTTTACTTGAGTAATGTTTCTGATCTCCACCCACCAGTGGAAAACACCTAAAAAAAAAAAAAAAAAAAAAAGAATAAAACAATGATTTGACATTTACTGTGATGTGTATCCATACTGGGTGACATTAAACTTTTTTTGCATGAGAACTTTTTTTTATCATCTAGCTCAACTTGGATACTTATATATTTATTTCTACAATGTTTCTTTGTAATAATTGTGTGTTTTTGTGTGTGTTTCAGACTGGGAAAAAACCCGTCGATGACCTGTTCTCAGACCTGTGTGATGGACGCCGCCTGCTGGAGCTGCTGGAGGGGCTGTCAGGACATGAGCTGGTCTGTACATACACAAGAACACACATGTTAACAGGAACATGCATGTACATGTACTGTACTTTATGAAGGACTTAATTAAGACTCTGCTGCAAAAACATGTGTATTAAAAGGAAATAGGTTTGTAGTGTTTTTCATCAGAATCTGCTGTTCACATGTACAGGAGTTATTTATGTATTTCTGCAGTAACTCCACGCATACCTCCTCTTTTCCGTTTTATAGCATGTGACGTGCAGTATTGAGGTACCTTATTGGGCTAATAATCCCTTAACGGTCCACAATGAAAATAAATATTGCTTTACTAAGGGCTCTCAGTGTTTTTTGCAGCCTCTGTAAGAGATGATGCAAGTTTGTTTAATTTGTTGCAACTGAAACTTAGCAACAAGACGTCACTAAATAGAGTCACACAGCAACCCTTTACTGTACGATAGGTCTTAATCACAATGTAACTAAGCAAGAATTAAAGTGAATAAAGATCAGAACAAATCAGAGTGGTATATTTGCTTTTGCATATTTATGTATTTCTCCAAAGAGGTTGGAAAAAAGCTGATTAGTTACCTATAGAGTAATGCCCCTTAAGAACCCAGAGACATAACCTAACTATAATACTGTATGTATGTAGGTTGTAATACCACCAGCAGCCACTGGGGCACCTTTCGTTTAGTCTCAACAGGGCCTGACTCCCATTGGACTTCTCCCTAAAAATGACTGAGGAATTTTTGTTTTAAGTGATCTGGTGGTCCATTTTTAACTTTTTATTCCATCACTACATTATTACATAACACTACAATACTACAGAATATAGCCTGTAGTGCTCCTCTTTGATTGGCAGGTCTCTACAACAGCTCCTCTTCTCTACAGCAGGTGCAGTTCAGTGCTTACACTAACAATCAATCAATCAATCAATCTTTATTTGTATAGCGCCAATCATAATCGCCGATTATCTCTAAGCGCTTCACAATTCAAGGCCGAAATCTCATCAATCAATCAATACTGTAACAACACTGTAATGATTCTGTTCAGCAATGTTTGCCGAACTTCTACCCAGTCAGCAAGGAAGTGACAGCGTGGTTTTCCTCAGAAGAGCAGTTCACAAACCAAACGGTGACATCACGGTCACTGTGAACGCTCACATGGAGTACAGTATACAGTCTATGGAAGGGACTTGCAAATGCAAGAACCTATTTTATTAGCAATAAAACAAGCACATGCAGTTTTGAAACTGTGGAACTAATGTTTTGTCATAGATGTGCCCAATACTGTTGCAGGAGATGGAAGTAATTCTTTGAAACTATTGCCAAGTTGACTCCGTAAAGCCATCAAAGTTTTCTTGTGTGTCAATGTTCTGGCAAAACCAGTGAGCAATGGCCAGAGCTGTGCAATGAGGCCAATGCAAAAATAACTTAAAGTTGTGATACTGCCAGCAGCCACTGCAGTGCCCTCCATTTGGCTCCAAAAAGGGCCGACACCCATTGAGTTACATCAGACTTGTCTAAAAATACTAAATGAATGCATTTTTTTTTATGACTCAAGTTGGTCTCAAACGTTTTATTAAGATTTTAAGAATTTGGGGTGTGTTGGAAGCTCCGCCTCCTGCATAGTCTGACCGTCGTAGCCTTCATTTATTGATGAAACGTGTTTTTTTTTTTTTTTTTTGTGGGGCTCCTCAGTCACTCACTTGGTAGAACACCCACATGGTCCAGGCCCAATCACAGAGGCTGAACCTGTGGCTCCACACCTCATGCAAAATCTTGCTCCAATTTTCCAAACTTTTGCTCCAAAATCTACATCAGGATGCAACCCAGTTTGCCTGAAAGCAGCAGTTCAGAAACCAATAGTTACTGTCACCAATATCTAAAACCTCTCGGTGAAACACATGAAATGTTTGCATTATAATCTTAGCTTTCTCTTGACATTCGACTTCAGTTGCTCAACAGTCCGGAGTCTCCATTGTTGTATTTTGTGCTTCATAATGTGTCACACATTTTCAATGGGAGACAGGTGTGGACTGCAGACAGGCCAGTCCAGTACCCCCACTCTTTTACTACAAAGCCACACTGTTGTAACACGTGCACAATGTGTCTTTGTGTTGTCTTGCTGAAATAAGCGGAGGCATCCCTGAAAAAGACTTTGCTTAGATGGCAGCCTAGAAGGGTCACAGGCATTCAGTGTTGGTTTTGCCACTTACTTGCAGAAATATCTCCAGATTCTCTGCATATTTTGATGATATCATGGACTGTACATGATGAAATCCAATTCATTGCGGTTGTACATAGAGAAAAGTTGTTCTCAAACTGTTGAACCATTGGGTCACACAGTTAATCATAAAGTGATGAGTATTTGAGGGATGCTCCTTTTATAACCAATCATGACACTCACCTGTTCACCTGTGCAATCTTCCAAACAGGTACTTTTGAGCATTCCAAAATTTTCCCAATCTTTTCCTGCCCCCGTCCCGGCTCTTCTGGAACGCGTTGAAAATAAGTGAATATTTCCAAAAACCAAATACAAATCAATAGAGTTTATGTGCTTAAGCAAAAAATACCTCGTCTTTTTAGTGAAGCCAGTTGAATATAGGTTGAAAAGGATTTGTAAATCATTGTATTCTGTATTTTGTACAGTATGTTTTAGACAATGTCCCAACTTCATTGGATGTGGGGGTTGTACACTGAAAGAGTAGAATCAGCAGTGCACAGTTAAAAACTAATAATAAACAGAGTAATAAAGAGTTAAATAAAATGAAAAAAAGCTTTTAAAGAATGTGTATTAAAACAAAAAGGAGACTCTTCTTTCCCAATTTGTAATAACTTAATAGATACAGATGAATCAGGTTTTGTGCTAGCAGATGTGTATTCATTAGATACATGTTATATTGGAATCTAGATTTAGAGTACGAGCTAAATAGGAGTTCCAAAAGAGATTTGGGTTTCATCATTTTTTATTTTAAACTCATTTTAAATTGAGGTTCAAAATAACTTCAAATCTTCTGGTGCAACTGTGCTTTAAATATTACATACGTGGAGAAGTAGGACAAGCACGAGAGGCCGATTTCTCCCGAAGCTCCAAACTGTGGTTTCAACTAATGAGTGAAACGTGTGCAATAAAACCGTACAATTAACAGGCTTTCAATTATTTTCTTAATTCATATATTTGAATTGTTCGCCGGCCTGTATCGCCCCTTACTGTGAGGAATGCAGATCACGCAGCTGTCGCTCCACTTTAGATTAGTTTTGCTAATTATGCTCCCTATAGATAAGATTAGTTTTTATTCATCGCTGCTTTCTCAAACAAACAAAATGGGGAAAAAAATGACAACCGCACAGATTAGGACAATTGTGGTGATAATACTTTATTGGGAGAACAAGACTGGAATGTCAGTGAGCAACAAACGACAAAAGTACATACACTTACATTCCAGCACAGTGCACATACAGCATTATTCCTTATTTACGGGAGCTCTGTCATGTCAAAAGTTTAACACTGTGATGAAACATGGAAAATGAGACATGAATAATTTGTTTCTTCATCCGTTTAGCCAAATGAAGTGGCTGTAGCTCGCTGCTTATGAACAAAAGTGGCTGCATCTGATGGGTTTATTGAAGTTTGAGTCTCTAAAAACGGCTTGATTTTATTACCGTATTTTCCAGACTATACGTCATACTTTTTTATAGTCTGGCTAGGGGTGCGACATATACACAGGAGAGACTTATATATGAAAATATTTCACGTGTTTGTTGTTTTCACACTGACGGCCACAAGAGACCACTCTAGGCTTGTGTACGTGCATCTGCTGCACCCATATCACTGACAAATTAAAATGTAAACATTACACTTGACATCTCGGTGAACCGGAGCTTTAAGGCAGTTTTGCGTCACCTGTGGGAGCAGTGGATGATGGATGGAGAGCACAGCTTCACGGCAACCGGGAGGATGTGCCATGCAATTTTCCTGCAAGTCACCGGATAGATTGACAAGGCATGGACTTGAGTGACAAACGAAACCATCCTGTCGGGATTCAGAAAGGCCGGAATAATTGGAAATAGAACCGATGCTGAGTGTGACGGCAACAACGCAGATGAGGTAGCAGCGCGTCATCTACCTCCGGAGTTGGAGGACTTGTTCAGAAGCGACACAGAGGATGAAGAATTTCAAGGATTTAGCGTTAACGAGTGAGATCGTGAGTTTGATGAACTTGTTATATTATGTTCTTTATGCTATAGTTACGTGAATAACTGTTAATATATTACGTTAACATACAAGACACCTATGCAGCCTGTTGTTCTCTATTCTATTATTACTATAACTTGCCTTTCAAGATGAAATGTCTATTCAAGGTGTCGGATTTTGTAAAATAAATTTCCCCCAAAAAATGGAACCTGTACTCCAGTGTGACTTATACAAGTTTTTTTCTTCTTCATTGTGCATTTTTTGGCTCGTGCAACTAAAATTCAGGAGTGACATATAGTCTGGAAAATACGGTAGCCTTGATTTACGGAAGCTGAAAAAAGAAATGACAGGAATGATGTGCAATACTGTGTTCCATATTGTGCAAAGATACTTCATATCTAACATTTAATTAACCGGGGGAGGGGGGGGGTGTGTAAAAACAAAGGTGATGCAATTAATGATTTGGCTTATGTTCAGTCTATTTTTTTAGTCTTTGTGACTTGAAAACTTCTATCCTTTCACCTTTTCCAGTTTTACTTAACAAAAAATTGTTTTTCACACCTAGAATCAGTCTGTGTCTTAGTTTTCAATAACGGTAATAGTCTTGGTTTTTTCTCCTTTTTCCTTCCACATTAAAGAAACGCTCAAGCCTTTTAAAGTTTCTTTACTAGAGTCTTCTCTCAACTATCTCACACACACACACACACCCCCACACACACACCTCATGGAATTTCCTCACTAGGAGCAACTCTTTGCACAAGGAAACTTTAGGGATACAGGCCCAGGTCCTCCAAATACTTAAGCTTCCACTGAGAAATCACACAGAAAAATGCAAATATCTGTAAACACCTCAAGTAAGTAAGCTTAACCCACCTCTTCATGTTGTGTATTATGTTATTTTTCTTTATTCTGAAACATTTAAACTATGTGATCTGTCACATAATCTCATTTAACCACAACAATGTGCTGGTCAATGGGCCAAACTGCCATGACCAGTTCAGCTGCCAGCTTGACAGGTCAAGAGGAGCATCAGTCACTTTTACATGACACTCTTTAAATTTCAGGCTACTGCCACAGATTGCTGGCATTCCTGCATTAAATTACCATGAAAACCAGATAATGGTGCAGTCTAAGATGGCTACTAGCATTTAGGAGACAGACACCAAACAAGACCTGCAACGTCTTTCCTTTCCCACAACATAGTGATCTGCCACCATCCCAATAGCAAGTTTCCATTTGCAGTGAAGTGCTCAAAACACAGCTGGTGATTCACCCACATTCATCATCATCTGTTTTGTCACCCATGGATTCTGTCAGTAATCTGCTGCTCAGATAAGTCTGACAGCATCATCCAGATTATCATCTACTCATCCAGAGAAGCACAAACCTTTACTTAATGTGAAAAATAATTATGAACAGATTTTCCACCTGTGTGCTTCTTCTGTCTTCTTTTCCGTCTCAGTCTTCAGCATCAACAGATGACGAAGAAGGGCAGCAATGAGCCGGAACTGGTGGTCATCCTCCTGTTACAACAAGGGAGCACACAATCATGAATTCTAAGCAGAGTAATTAGTCATTTGAAATGAAAGATAAAAGAAACTAAAAGCAAATATTAACTCTACAACTGTCTAATGGCTTTAAAAGCTGTCTAAAAAGCTAAATTCGATGCAAAACTTTTGCTTAAGATGAAAAAATAAGTGGGAAGAGGGCATCTGGAATTCTTATAAAATGAGCAGGATTTAGTTTGAACCCTGAAACTATAGCAAGTATCACTCAGAACTTACACTGGGTTAGAGGAAGACTTTGAAGTCAAGTATCCATGTCAGTACAAATGACATAAAACATGAAATATTTGACAACTACATCAGGTTTTATGTAGTTGCTAAAAAAATAACACCAATAATCAAAACAACATTAATTATTTAATGAAGTATTTCATTGGTCACTTACCAGTATATTCATTTACAAGGAAAGAGAATACAAATTTTGTGAAAATATAATACACTTCACAGCATTATTATACATTTTATACACCAATACAAATTTTTAAATAACTGTCATAATTATCTAGAACAGCTGAATGAAGCTCGCAAAAATGAAGTTATTATAATGATGTCATACCGATATGGCCCCTTCCTCTAATATGGTTTAAAGGAGGAGAAGAAAGAACTGTTCAGAAACAGCAAATTAATTTCTTTCTTCATTATGTGTACATGTGCATAAATAAGATATTTTTAAGCTCCTGAACACACAAAGTTAATTATTCTTAATTACATGTGCCAATGAATCATTAATGGAAACATTATCATGACAGACACTCACCTCACCACCAGAATCAGAGAGTGTGAGGTTAAACAAGGCTTTAAGTGCTTCCATTGCTCGGTCATTGTAATCTGCAGGCACAGGCAGAGCCTGTGGGTCTGGACGGGCTGCTTCATAAGGACCGACCCAGCGCACATCCAAGGTGTGCTCCAGCACCTCTGTCAGAAGTCTCACAGCATGGCACTCTCTTCTTAAGACCCCTCTCAAATCAGGTCGCAGAGCAGAGAGTAGGAAGAGAAGGCGCAGTGTGAACAAACCCACCTCATGGTGCCATGTGCGTGCATTGTGCAGGCTGACACACAGGCTGTTTGCCAGCTGCACATCGACACTGACTTGCTGAGCTGCAGGACTGTTATACACCACATTGCATAGACATTTTAAGGCCTCGACCACCACTCTCTCTTCCTCCTCCGTCTGCGTGTCTTCCTGAAGGCTTTCGTGGTGGTCACCTCCTTCGTCCTCTCTGGCACTTAGCCTGGCCATTCTGCCCAGGGTCAGCATACCTGTCCTGGTGGCTACAGGTGCCAGGACACGCTTGTCTCTGGACAGGATGCGGAGTGTCTCCAGACATGTCTTCTGACAGCTAGGCTGCACCTGCATCCCGAGCACTGCTAACACACTCTGACACAGCTTCTGTGATGAGATTCAAAAATATTTCACATAAGGTGACTGCTGTGACCGTTTAATACATACACGTATGGATAACTAGTACTTACACTGCGCAGGGTTTCTTCCTTCTGGTCAAAAGTGAAGGTGTGGCTGTTCTGAAACATATAAGATACAATTTGAGGACAGCAAACAACTAAGAATAAACCTACATGAATATCGACATAGTGACGAAATAACCGCTTTCTAAAATGAACTCTTAGCTGTATCTGATGTGCTTTAATGTGACATGCTGTTTAAGAAGATAATTAAAAGGACGATCTCTTACATTTGTTTGTATGGCAAACACTGCATTCAGGCTTTGTTCAATTTATTCGTAGGTTGACATATGCGGTAAGTTAAGGAAACACGCTCATTGTGTTTCATGACATATAATGCGCTGCCAACAGATACGTTTACTTGGCTAATTACAGTATATGTTTAGCTAACCCAAAGCTAGCATTTTAGCAAGAAGCTAACTAGCATTAGCACTACTGTTTGTTTTGGTTGAGGTAAAAATGAGCAGAGCTGTGATTCACCTCTTGATTATACTGCTGCAGAAGCGTCTTGATGTCCTCTTCGTTGACGGTTTCAAACTGCGACAAGATTTGGTTTAAATCCATTGTGGTTAAATGTGTGAACAAGATGAAGAGTTAGCTTGGTTTGACCAGTGTTTCCAGTCAGTGCAGTGCAGCTAGGCTAACTAGCTGACAGGCTAATGTATGAGTGAGTGAGGGCGAGAAAGTCACAACAAGGAAACTCCCCGCAGTGGCTGCTCCGTCAGGGCTGTCCTGTTCCACACCGTAAACACACATTCTCATACACTCTGATAACCGGCGAAAATATAAAATTAAGGTGCAAAGGAGGGCGTAAGTTTTTTTTTTTTTTTGTTTGTTTTTGAGTCAAACACTTGCTCCTGTGTCCTGCTGAATGTAAACGTGTGACTTCTCTGCGTCAGTTTCACCAACAATTAGGCGGAGAACAGAGTAAGCAACAAATTATGGAATCAAGAAAATTCAAAAAATAATCCACGCGATGAACAGAATTTAACAAAAGAAACAAGAATTTTTTTTAAAGGGCCCGGACCGCACAAATAATAAATGAACGAAATAATCATCAACAACATGAAAACGATCCATAAAATGATCAAACATTAAATAACGTGTGAAGTGAACAATAACTGTGACCAGAAATGAACAAAACTGTCATTATGTATGCAAAGCAGTATCATTTAAATAGTAAAACATTATAATAAATAATTTCATATACTACTAATATTGAGGGGAAAGAATCCTTCCCCGTGCCCTCTGACATCTAGAGTATAGGTATACTGTACATATAATACAGTCAGATGTATGTCCCTGTGTTTTCCTGCATAAAATACAACAGATCTAATTTTATACAGTTACTCAAATATACCTAGTTATTCTTACTTGTAACTATCACTGCAGTATCACTCAATTTGCATTTGGACCAGGGCCCAAAATGTGTCATGGAGCCTTTTTTATTGTGTTATCTATTATTTTTATTAATTTTACTATGTATCATTTTGTTTATCATGCATCACTTTTCTGCACTATTTTTTTCATTTTTGTTCATTTTGATGATTATTTTTATTTTATTGACGATTATTTATTTTGTCTATGTTAAAATCATTTTATTAAATACTGTCCTCAGTATTTATCTGGTTTGTTGATATTTTGTGCATTTTATTGATTATTTTGTTTATTAAAAATATATTTTTTTGTTCATTTCAGTGATTTAGTGCTTCCATTCATTCATTTTCTACCCCTTAATCCTCGCAAAGGTGTACACTGCCTTTGCCCTATGCCAGCTCATATAGGCTCCAGGTCCTCTTGACCCTTGCAATTTAGCACTTCTTTCTTTAATTTTGATTTAATGTTGTGAACGTCGATATGTTGGCTTAGATAGTGCCCAAATTGGCTTTGGTGTTGTGCCTAGGCCTCTTAATGGTACGAAAAACCCTGTGACAGTGTGACATCAAGTTCGGTCGCTGGAGAAATTTAAGACTCAGACATGAATTGTGTTCATTACATTTGTTCTTTTTAGAATTACAGAAAGTGTATACATACAAAATATCAAAGTCTTATGTTGACTATTTTTTACTGCAGATGTGTATTTTGTAGAGTAAAAACGTAAGTATTTGTTGTAACCTCTTTGTAAGTCATGTTTTGTTGATGTCAGATATGGAGCAGCCTGGTTCTCACAGCTCATGCTGTGGTACTCGTGCATCCCCAGAATCTTCCTCAGAAATCTGCCAGCGGATATTGATATTGACACTCAGGTCAGGTGATGAAATCACACTGAATGGCCAACATTTCTTTTGTTGTAAACCAGTTTTCTGCATTCTGTTTGTGGACGGTGAATCCTGCAGGATTTTGGGGAGATGTACACACACAACACAGAGGATCTATGTTCCAATAAATAAAAACCTCAGCAGGGGTCGGAGGGCAGAGGTCACGGGACAGAGGTGCAGTGACCCCAGCCCAGCAGGACATTCTCTCTATAGAAATGTAATTCTTTCTGCGGTGTGGCCCTTGTGCTGCTCACCCAGCCCCCACTGTGCAATGTCACTTTGTTATGGGAGAAGTAAAAATTAGCTCAGTCGATTCCAGAAACTGTTTCAACGCAAGTAAAGTAGAATTTAAAGTTAGAGTAGTATGGACTGAATTTATTCCCTCTTTACAACAGATTTATTGTAATGCATACTAAGGTGAAACAATGTGCCTCGATCTGTGGATTTATTATGTTGTGTTTTTTCCCCACTGACATGATAAAAGAAAAAACAAAAAGAACACAGGCAACAGATGAGTCGCTGTTTTAGATTGTGAAATTATTTATGTGGCAACACATTTCCCACATACACATCAGTTTAAACAGTCACCACAGACAGTTTCCAGTGCTTTTATTTACAGAAAAGTTACTAGACTTCATGTTACTGTACACTTTGATATTTTCCCTTTTTATAAATACCCATAGGGTAATAGGTCCTCAGTAGCTTTGAGTGCATTATAAAACACACAACCCTAGGTTAATGCGTCCTTTACTAACCATAAAAAACAAAATTGTAACATAGAAAATAAAGGATACACCATGTTACAAAGTTACAGAAAATACATACTATATATAATATATATTTATATATATATTGTCACACAAAAAAACTCACAAAATTGTGACATAATACACTCACACAGTTGTTTTTAAATCACAGCATTCAATCATTAAAAAAAACTATCCAAGATGAAGACACCTTCACTGATCACTGTTGTAGATGAGTCTACATCGGTCACATATAGTGTTGTATGTTTTGGCTTTTTGCCGCAGTATGTAACTGGTGTCCCACAACTTTAAGGCAGTAGAAAACATCCACATTCTTCACCAACAAAAACCCACGAAAGATGCTGCACAGTGCTGAGCCACAGGATGAGACAGCAGTGTCACTGGCATTATTCTGGTGTCACTATCGCCGCACACAGAATCTCCGGATGATGGTGCAATGTTGTGTGTGAGACTGGCAGAGGTGTACATTCCTTAAATCAAAGGCACAGCTTGGCAGCAGCATTGCACTCTCAAATGATTTTGCTGCAGGTTTTCACAATACTAATGACTTGAATGATTCCTCAAACAGTGTGGATAGAAAATCGACAGCTGAAGAAATTTCATTGAACTGCTAGAAAAATTATCGCACAACCATCTCAGTGATTGATGTAGTAAATTGTCAGTGCGTCCATACCATGATTTCCATTCCTTCCTTGCATTGGTATTTTCCACTCTTCTCATCCTTGTTTCCATGTATGATTGGAAGTGTTTGAGACTTTGCATCCTCCACGTGGGTTGAGTTCATAGATGATTATTTTGCCCAGCCTGTGGTGGCTTCCCCATTAATGTAGGCAAAGCCAGGGAAATGTTGTGAGTGTTCGTACTCTGAGTTCCTGCGTGGGCCCAGAGGAGAGTACATGTCTCCAGAGGCAGCATTGCGTGATGAATGCATAGGAGGGCTGGTGTAACAGCTGTTAGCTGCGGACACATCTGGCCACCGGGGGGCGACAGGCGCAGGGTGCAACCGAGGAGTACTGCCCATCAAGCAGGGCTCCATTCGAGACATCTGACCATTCAGCTGGTACTGTGAACCAAAAACATGAAGGATTAATGACTGACTTAATGACAACACACAGGAATCAAAAATCCTTTTACTGAGATAGAGGGACATGTTTTTATACAACCCATCACAAATATCACTTATTCTATTGGCAGAATTCTTTTATTTCATTGCATTATGATTTTGAACAGCACAGTCTGATGCCGTTAAAAACTGAGTGTTCTGCATTAATTTCTGAATCATTTCAGCTCTGTGTTACATCACTGGCACCTTTTTGCATACAAATAAATAAAAACCAAGTCAGTCAAATCAGTTGAAACAAAGTACACAATGATTGATTTAATTCCTAGTCAATTAAAATATGTTCTTAAAAGCAGATATGAGTTTGGAAAGTTGATATAAAAGCTGATATCATTCAAATTTGAAAACACCTGGTATCACTTCTTTTCATCCCAGAACATTATGCCCAAAACTTCAGGTACTGACTTAATTATTAAAGTGTTTAAAGCCAAGCCAAACATGTACTGCATTAAGCTTTTTCATACTGATTATACATTTTAATCCCCTTAATGGAGTTCTCACCCCTAAATGACAAGGGACATAACCTGTGTTCGTCCACCTGTTAGATTTAATGGTGTGTTAGACCTGAAGTACAAAGTCTAGTCTGACTCTGCCAATGGTAATTTCCTGTCAACGGAAATTACTCCACACATTAAGCCACAGTAATGAATGCAGAAAATTAAGGCACTTAAATAATTAGAGATTGCTGTAATTGGCCAAAAAGTGTTTTTCCTGTGTAATTCTTACTGTCCATGGTAACAGTGCAGAACACGTGTCTGTTGACAAAAATATTTTGGACAGACGGGATCCATTTTATGCTGGTTTCAGTTCCATTTCTAACCTCTCAGACAGACACAGCACAGGCTTTGTGCCCGAATTAAGCTCAGACAAGGCTAAAAAAAAAAAAGTAGGAAGTAGGACCCTTTTCCTTTTTCACACTAAATATAAACACGACAGTCGATTCCATTATTAGGGATCAGGGCATGGAAAAAGACAGTCAGTGCAGGTCAGAGAGCAGAACAGACAGCTTAGCTGCCTCTTGTTCACAAGCAAAAAAGAGACCATTGAATAACAATATTTTAATAAACGCCCCCTTGCCCTACTCTGTGACGACTGGCTCAAACAGATGAAGAGACTATTGAGAGTGAGAAAGAGGAGTAACAGAACAGGGGCCCTCTTGGCCCTGGCTGAGCCACCTTTCACTGTCTGCTTCCGCTGTTGGAGAGGCTGATTCAGGGACTTAGAAACACTGTGAACGCTGAGGCCCAGCTGATCTCCTCCCACTAGAAAAGCAGCCGCGTCTGGAGGGCCCTCCACAAGAAATTACCATCAAAAGACTGAACTGAGGCCCATATTCCCCCTACTAACCCAGGGATTAAATAATAACTGAACTGTGTTGAAAGTTTTTCAGTCCTTCATCGCACCACAACAGACTCTACCTGACATCTGATGGCAGTCCAAAAGGCAGATACTGACCAATGTATTAATGTAACCCACATCTTATAGTAGACACCATCAGTTCAGCATATAGTAGTAACAATCAGTTCTAACTAACAATGTCACCAGTGTGACTCTGAGTTTGGTCTCATCTCTACTGACACGATGAGCTGCAGCTTTACCGTAATTGTTTGCCAATGTGATCAAACTACAAGGAGACACATTGTGACAATCATGTTTTTCATTTCTTGTTCCATTATAAAACAGGTATGGTGTCTCTGAAAACAATACATTATCATGACACTCACTCTAAAACAATTTCTGTATTTTTGTGATGTCACATCTACAAAGTCAGTGTCTTCAGTCAGTCCTCCAGGACCACTAGAAACCATCAGAACTACCAGGATCATCCTGGAGCCTAGTAGGATGTCTACATGATGGTATCCGTGACAACAACAGATCAGTATGGTCAGTGGTGGCTCATTTACATTTATACCAACACAGACTAAATGCACTGGAAATAGGTGAAAATATCGAGTTAAAATACAATGAGTACTCTTTGTGGTATTTTGAGCTGAAACTAAATGTACATAATCTGGGATCATGTAAGACATACATTACCTTGTTCAAAAAAGATTTAAAAAGTAACAAATGAGAACTTGTGGGTACAGTCATCCTTAAGTTGTTAAAATAGAGTTTCAGCTGAACTACATTGCCTCGACTGCAAACTATGTGATGACAAGTTGCTTCTTGTACAATCTGCGCAGAACCTACACTGTTGTACAATAGGAGAGCTGAGTTGTGAAAAGTTAAACGCATGTTCCAGTGCAGCTATGTTTTCCCTTTCCTGAATCTGTTAACATTACTTTATGTATAACTGGCTACTGATTTACTGCAAGCAGATAGAGACACAAATTGGAATCAGTGATGCAAATATAACTACAAAGCTTTAGTATAGTAAATATAAATGTTTGAATATTAATCTGTATACTGTTTATAGTATGTTCCCTGTGACTGACCTGTGCAGATGAGCGGTGGTAGGCGGAGTAGTGGAGTGGAGCTGGGATGGCAGGATCGTGACCCAGACTAGGATACTGGCTTTGGATGGAGTGAGGATGCTGGTTGGTGTAGCTGCCGTAGTTGTAGCTACCAGTATACCTGGAAATCAGGAAAGATTTATTTAAAACACAATCAATCTTTACCAAAAGCTCTGGAAATAGATGGTGTCAGTGGATTTATAATTACCCATGCTCCTCTCTGTGGGTGTAGACTGGCATCCGATGGGTGGAGGATGAAGGAGGGACTGGTGCACTACTCCTCATACAGGACAGCTGCTGTCCGGCCTCTGGAGCGGAGCCGCCGGCTGTTGTCACTGTGTATGTAAGGGACCAGGTATATGACTGAACAGCGCCTGGTAGACACATATACGGACACACACATAAAGGTGTTGGTGCAGAAAAACTATGGCTACACTCACACTGCAAGTCTTAGTGCTCAGTTCTGGTTTATGGCTATGATTTTTTTCTTTGGCTGTTCACATTACTTTTTAAAATGTGTCAGACATCAGATTCCAGTGTGAAATTGGTATCATTTTTTTCCTTCAATAAAAACACTGACTCACTGTAAATACTTGACTCCATGTAGAAGTTTTCTATTCTCAGCTTCACTTTACTTAAGCTAAAGTATGTATTAGCTCAATCTGCCTCAATCATGAGTGAAACGTCATACAAAAGTCACATTAATTTTAATCTGACTGTTCACACATCACAGTACATCAGCCAAGTGTCTAATTTAGGACCACATGTGGAAGTGATACAGATCAGAATTAAACATATCACATTCCATGATTTTGTGGTGTTCATACTGTCAGGAATAAAACACATGTGTCACATATGAGTGAATAGACCATATTTGGGCCACTTTAGTCTCCAGTGGGGCTCTGTGTGATGTTTTGGTAATGTTTGACTGTGGGGTATGTCTCACCTGTGGTGGTGGTGACTCCGGTGTACTCCGGAGACACGGCTGCTGTGGGGGAACTGGCCGAGGATACGCCAACAGAGTGGACTGAGCGGGCAGGGGAGTAGGACCCCGGAGATGGAGATGTGGGAGTGGTCTCTGTCAGCGTAAATTCCTCCTCTCTCTCCGCTGAAGGTGTAAAGAGGAGAGAAGCCATTAAGCATTCAAACAAAAAGAAATGAATCTGTTTTTACCGTTAGATTAAAGGACAAATAGAAACCTGTCATGAGAACTGTGGGAAATCGAAGTACGATAGTTTTCTCTGCTATCGTAACGAATAAACAAACTCGACCACAAGAGAATATACTGTTACTACATATTGATATGGACTGAGCTACTTAAAAGAGGGGTTGCTTTTGGATTATTTATTGGAAAAACACAAAATTGTGCCATTTGATTGTATAATTTATACAATAATAAAATGTTATGAACTTTTTTAATAGATATCTTTATTTTCTTTATAACATCTTTAAAACTGAAGCAAATGAAAATTAAAAAAAGAGATAACAGAACATTCACACACAATGATGCTCAGCATAGCGATCATATCCTACACAAATCTCTCACTAATATGGTGGACAAGTCAACCAAGGAAAACCCTGAAATAAACTCAGATTAAATACAGAAGCCAGAAGGGCACTCACAGACTGTAACACGCTATATGTTTTTACCAGGACATGATCAGAGTGAAAAATTTTATGAATGCATATGACCTTGACCTTTCAAGGTTACTTAAGGTCAAATATGATGTGATCAAATTAAAGGGTGCATATGATTAAATATTAGTCATGCATAATAGTTAAAGGTCTGAGTGATTTCATGTTGTGATTATGATCAAAACAGCTCAAGATGACACTATGACCTTGAGCTGTGACCTCACCCTTGTCTGACTCATCTCAAAATCAAATTATTTCAATTCTCCCCACACTCTACATATGTGTAAGGTCTGGTTTGAATCTGCCAATGGACACGTTCACACACACACACACACACCCCCACACCCCC
>JAQQAE010003788.1:0-19668 GCA_029823295.1 Pseudamia nigra | reverse complement strand
ACACATGGATTGGCCACCACAGAGTCCAGACCTTAACCCCATTGAGAATTTTTGGGATGTGCTGGAGAAGGCTTTGCACAGGGGTCAGACTCCATCATCATCAGTACAGGATGTTGGTGAAAAATTAATTCAACACTGGATAGAAAGAAATTTTGTGACATTGCAGAAGCTTATTGAAACAATACCACAGCGAATGCATACTGTAAAGCTAAAGGTGTCCAATGAAATACTGTATTGTGTGTGAAATACTATACTGTGTGTGACTTTTTTTTTTTTTTTGGTGGCAACTTTTTTTGGCCAGGCAGTGTATTTGCTGCTAAATCTTTAGTTAGCAGGTTACAAAATAGAGCAGACTGCCTGCACTAAAGCAATGCAATTGCTGGCACCGTTAACAGGTGCAGTGTAATCTTGGTTAATCTGGCCCTTAATGTGTGTAAGTATTGAGGAATGAAACAACTGACATTATTGTTCGTATAATGCCGCTTATATTGATCTATTCAGAGCTGAACAGGCAGCTATTCCTTTCCTCTGAACTTATCACTATCAGCATGAATTTGAGGCGATGCATTTATTAGTTTCCTAATAGTATCATTTTGTATGTTAGTGTTTTTATGTCTGGTGTGAAACATGTTTCGCTGTAGTTCATCCTGCGTATTGAGTTACTACACTAACAGCTAGGGTAGGTTATGCAAGTCTATAATACACATTGCAGACTTGAAGGATCAAGGTTTATTCTCTGGCAGGTCAGAGTCCTCAGACTCTGAAATAGATTCTGGCTCTGGTGGCTCTAACATGTATGGCTGTGCAAATCCAATAAAGCTACTATATGGAGCGTCCATATTTCCCATTGTAGAGGTATTTTACACTTGAAAGAGGTGTGCCGTTCCTCTGATTAGGTGTGGTTTCAGCTCCTTCAGATGACACACCACTAGTGTAGTGTTGCTTATTTTTCACAATTTTGAGACATACTGTTCTATATTTGGTTATTTTTGTGTTCCATAAAAACAAATGCATAGATTTTTTCTGTGGTGTGACAAACCAAGGACATATTTATTTTTGCTTTACACATTTGCATTCCATTTCTTCCAGGTCTTTCATGCCTGCAGCTTTTGACTTTCTGTGCCCATCTTTCTTTTTCTACCTATTAATTCTGTTCTTATATTGATCTCTGATGGCTTTGGTGATGGGTGACCAGTTAACAGTGATTTTATTTCCATTTACCCATGCTCTTATGGTTATCTGTGTAGTTATCTACACCGTATATTGATTGGTTTGCTATTTTGTTGAATTTACTATTGACTGCATTCTGGAAGTCAAATTGCCCTTCAGGACTTTTAAAGTTTTACTGTGTAGTCAACAAAATGCCATGTTGAAACAGTACAAGGTCTTCAGTTCATCTGCTACATAGCTGGAAGTGCTATGATGCTTTAAATAAGAATAAAATAATGTAGCACTTGGACTCCCTTTAGTTGTATCAAAGCAACAACATGAGATATTGGCAATGTGTAACACAATTATCCATTATCATCAGTAATCTCATCTTCACATATTGGATTGCACATCATAACTTATTAAAACGTACCTGCAAACAAAAACCAGATAAAAAATAAGCAGGGGAAAACCCATATTTATACAGTATACGAGAAAAAAGAACAGGTTAATTAAAGAAAATTCACACTTAGCTACATTGCAGGCTTTAGTTTGAGCTCACCGGAAGCCTTAAATATCATTTACCATCCTCCAGTTGATTGCAAATCTGGGATCTGGTTTCCTTTCTATATCTAAATATTAATAGTCTCCATCACAGGAAAATTACTTTCATCTCCGACTCACATGGAGGGATTAGATTTTAATCAACGTATTAAATATGACTTTCTATTCTTGCAGATGGGAAAGGATGGCAGGCAGTCAATTAGTATTATGCTCTGTTTGCAGTCTCACAGTGGAGCAGATAAAGTCTTTGTTATCATAGTGGCACCAAGTGCATAAATAAAATAGCATAATTACATGTGGGAATAAAGAGACATAATGGTGAGCCAAACATCAAACCATGCATCAATGTAATTTTTATTCACAAAGGTGTAGCTGGTAGTCAAGTGGTTTTAATACAGTATTTCCTGTAAACACTATACATAAGTTAATGCACAAAGATACACATATAGATTGTAGATTACAGTGTAAAAGCTCTTTGAATTAAATGGACATAATCTTGTATCAACACAAAATCAGAGAGAGTTTGTTCAGTTGTTTTACATCTTACATGTCAATTTTTTTTCTTTTTTGCATCTTTTATATTGTTTTCATCTTTTTCATCTGTGTCCATCTGTTATTGTTTTCATCTCTTTTCAATGTGTTTACAGTTTTGAGTCTTTCATGTTTTTTTCCTGTCTTTCATGAAATAGTGGTCTATTTTCCAACACTGTTTTTGCCATTTTTGCTTCTTTTATGTTGTTTTTGCCTTTTTGTATCTTTGGAAATCATAATCAACAGAAAACAAATTAATTTCAGATATAACATCTTTTACCTAAAGGCTTAACCTGTAAGGACCTGGCATCCACATACATGGACAACACATTTTGTACTGTGATTTTCAAAAGATGTACAAAATATTTGTATGTGTTATTAATGAATATAAAAGCAGTCAGGAAAAAAAAACTGTTATGTTCAGGGTGGAAATAAAGAGTTTTGCATTCTTACACAAAGCTGATTTTAGTGTTGACGTGAATTCTCTCATTTCAAAAGATTATGCTAGATTTATACTTATCAGGTTCCAATAACCCCAAATATTAAAGAGAAATTTTAAAAAAAATCTATATCAAATAACAGCTCGGGTCTTAGGAGGTTAAAAGGCTAAAAGCTCAACAAACCTCTACTCATTTTTACATCATCTTATTTTCTTTTAGGCTTTTCCATCTTATTGTAATGTAACAGGTGACATTGTGTGGTATATATGTTTAGGTATGCGTATTTTATATTGTACAACATGGTTCTGGCTCCACTTTAAAAGCTTTGTATAGCTCTTATTCCTGCTCAATTAAAGTGTATTGCATTGATTACATTATACTCATAAAAGCTCAAGGACAGGGGTTGGATTTTAGCAATGGATATAAATTCTTTGTGCAGCACATGAGTTGTATTCTTTGTATCAGAACTCTGTTAAAATGCATTGAATACAACTAAATAAATTGAATAGAATTTAAATGAAGTCAGGACCTTTACATTGTTTTTACCCATAGAATAAATAACATAGTGGAAGTCAATAAACCAAACAACGTTACATTCCATTTTTTGACATGTCTCAATACTTGAGTTTTTATGAGATAATTTTACTCATGTTCTCATTTTTATGACTACTTCAATAGTCAGAATTGTACAGTAACAGTACTTTAGAGTATTGTTACTTTCTAATTTAAATGGCGCACTCACTATAAAAAAATACTCAAGTACTGATTTCATAATATATAATTTATTACAGCATACTATATGGTGTTCAAACAGGTATTTGGTTGATATTTGTTCAATTACTTGAATATTTTGATTATTTTTAATTGATTATTTTATGTTTTTTTTCTTCTTTTCCATTTCAACCTGTTTACTTTTACTCACTGAGGTTGAATAACATGTTTTGTTTAATTTTTTTTCATTGTTGTAAATTTGCTTGATTATTTTCATCATTTTTGATCATTTTTATACTTATTTCTTTGAATTTTTGTAAATTTGTTCATTTTTTCCTTTACTTGATTATTTTGATTTTTTTTTACTCATTTTTGTTGCTTAGTTTATTAATTTGTTGGCTTGCTTGCTTTGTTCATCTTTTTATGTTTTTTGTCTTTACTCCTACTTATTGAGGTGGAGGAAAATGTTTATCTTTGTTCATTTTTTAGTAAATTTACTTGATTATTTTGATGATATTTGCTCATTTTGTTGCTCATATTGTTTATTTCTTTCATTTTTGTAAACATACTTGATTACTTTAATTGTTCAATTTTTTATTGATTATTTTATGTTTTTTCTGTTTTTTTTTATTCATTTGAACATTTTTACTCCTACTCATTGAGGTGAAGGCAAATGTTTTGTTCATTTTTGTAAATTTACTTGATTATTTTGATCATTTTGGCTCATATTGGTTTTCTCATTGTTGTTGACCCTCTTAATTAATCTGATTATTTTTGCTCATTTTGCTGCTTAGTTTATTAATTTTGTTGATTTACTTGATTGCTTTCTCCATTTTAAGTTATTTATTTATTTTTATTCCAACTTTTTTACTCCCCTCATAGAGGTGGAGGAACTGAGTAGAAGTTTCTTTCATCACAAATATAACTGAATAAAAGCAGAATGTATTCCGCAAAACAACCAGTCTCTAAAGTACTTCTTTTTTTTTGTAAAACTACTCAAGTACATCTAAAAGGGCAAAAGTACTTGAGTACTACCCACCTCTGCATTTAACCTTGCGAATGAAATGATTACAAGCATAAGAATCATTTCACACACTGCTTCAATCGTATAGTGTGTAAAGTCAATGGAAGTTTGGGAGAACAGTCGGCATTCAATCAGTGTTTAAGTGTTAAATCAACAGTGCGGTCACAGCCAGCTGTACTTAAAAATAATCTGATTGTGGCTGAACGTGTTCCCATTTGTTCCCTAAACCCTGGACTAAATGACAGCAGCTCTCAGGTGAAATCAATAAAGCCTGATTAGCCTGACGACACCCAGCAGGTGTTCCCTCTCTTACTTAGATGGAAGTTTTTAAAGCCATTAGCAGCTCTGTACTTGTTATTGGAAGGTTTTCTGGTTTGACATGGCTAGATTAGTCTATGTTTTTATTGCTTTATTCTTACATTATGGGGAAGCGGGACATGTTTTCAGTAAGAAGGGAAGTTGTTACAAGCCGGTGCTGAGAAAACCCAACTTTGGGGTGAAGTGAGTTGTCAATTTTCATTTTTTTCCTGCACATTTTTAACATTGCTGATGAATTTAAAAACTGTTTATCAAAAAGCATAAACTGAATTTGCCTTTTTGCAAGACTTTAAAAAAAAAAAACTCTCTAGATGTGATGTTAATTGATTTGTTTTCAATTAACACAGCAATAAGAATCGACTACTTAACTTCTTGGGGTAAAGTTTGCCCAGTAGCACTACATTAAAGAAAATCAATGTTTGGACTTGTCCAGCTTGATTTAATGCCCTTCATTTAGTACTTAGCTGTAGTTGACATGAAATTGGATACAACATGCAAACTAGTATAACATGGCTTCTGTTTTACTGTAGAAAACAAATGATTTAGATACCATTAATTTATTGTGAGCTCGACACTTATATTCTGAAAGCTGCCTCAGAAAAATGAATTGACGCACTTGAATCTACAACTACTTCTCTTATGTGACCGTTAAGAGCTAGAAATAGAAAAGATTCTTTTTCTATTATTTTTGACCTTTTGTCTGCAGCTAATGCACCTAGCACAGAACCATATAATGTATATAAACGATGGACAAACCCTCTGAAGAGCTGTTTGGAAACTCAAACAAGGAAAGTCTAGGTGTCACCATATTGGCATCTCTGCCTGCTCTCTGATCCCAAATGGATTGAGATGTTGAATGCGAGTGACGCTAAGGTGGATTAAATGAAAGACTCCCTGCTTGGACAACCGGTCAAAGAACCTGTACCCTGAATTATGCATAAGTATTGAGATTCCCCTCATTATGACAGACAAAATTTGGAGTATGCCGTTTTACATGACCTGTGATGATGATAAATCATCCAAATATTCCTGTTTTCAACAAAAGGGCCGCATTATATAACATGAGTTTTGTTGCATTTCCACCTTAAGGCTGGGTTGTATTAATTTAGCAAACACAGCCCTCTCTGTATTGGTCTACTAATTTATCCAATTCGGTTTCCAATGTGCATCTTCACATTTGAAATCAAAATTGAGGATAAAACCCCTATGGTCACTGTGAACCTGCTGTCTTTCAGTCTCAAGTCTTCCACTGCAGGTTTTTTTTCTTGTTTTATTTTCAGGACTGAAGCTTATCCCCATGAACTCCTGAATCTTGCTGAATTACCAAAGTCCTGGGACTGGAGGAATGTAAATGGCATCAATTATGCTAGTATAACCCGGAACCAGCACATCCCTCAGTTCTGCGGCTCCTGCTGGGCTCATGGCACCACCAGTGCAATGGCTGGTCAGGTTTAAAACTAAATCCAAAATGTGCAACAATGCAGGAATGGGACAATATATACTATAGTGCAGTATGAGGCTTGGAAGTTGATTTTTCTTTCATGACTATCACAATTTTAACTTTAAATCCGTTATGTTGATTGTTGTTCATTCCTTCAATTTATTGTATTTTGATCATTTTGCTTTTCAGTTCACTGGATTTTTTTTTTTTTTTTTTACGTCTTCTGATTTACTGGTTTACTTCAATTTTCAAGCACCAGTGTATATTCCTAAGCATAACACATGCAATGTCAAATATGATTTTTAAACTCGCTGCCACCCACATATTTTCTAAATTTCAATAACTGCATACATACTGTGATGGATGCATGTGCACAGATTGCAAACAAAGAAAAATTTGTGTGGAGAATTGGATGAGCTTAAAACTCTAAATGCATAAACAAGGGGGGGTAAAGAGAACCGGTTCAAGGCATCCACAAAATGTGGTCACAATGGTTGCACCTACTTTGGCCCAGAGTTTAAAGAAAATGTTTGACAAAATAAACTTTATTATTGTACTATCCCCAAATATTTGACACATGAAACGAAACAAAAACTGCATTATATTAAAAAATTTGATTTTCTTTCTCACTAATGTATTACTATATGTCCAGTACTAATTTTAAGAGTGGTTCAAATATTTCTGGATGATTGCATGCTCCTTTTGAAAAAGTGGTATTTTAAAGAAAACTGTAAAATCATTAAAATGTCACAGGTCAGGACTGAGTGTTGATGGCTTTCAGTCAACTGGTCCTCTTAAAGTAACCGCCTAAGTTGGATCCATTTTTACACTATTTTAACTTTTATTTTACCACTACCATGTGTTCTCATGAATCTGGCTCTCACCCATTTGAACTGAGGCTATGCTTGGGGCATAAATGTGACTTTCTTCACAAATCCTACGCAAATTAAAAGTTGTAACAAAATAACAGATGGCATCCTTTGTGACATCATTTAATGCTTCTTTTCCAAAGTAAATAGTTGCTTTTTTGTGGAACTTTTGTGTATTGTGTATTTGTGTAGATCGTATCAACATTAAGAGGAGGGGAGCATGGCCATCTGCTTATCTATCTGTCCAACATGTAATTGACTGTGCGGGAGCTGGCAGTTGTTATGGAGGGGACCATGGTGGAGTGTGGGAGTATGCCCACAGACACGGCATCCCTGATGAGACGTGCAACAACTACCAGGCAAAAGACCAGGGTAAGAACTGCCGTTTACAGATAATGTGACTACCTCCACACAGGGAAAATATATTCCAACACACGGGCTGTTTTCAAAATGCTTTACTTCTTCCTACATGCTACACATACTGAATGCTGCATGCTGTTTTCAATATGGCAATATGTCGTAGGTGAACATTCATGCAATGTGTTACACAATTGCATGAGCACAATGCTTTTCACCATGGAAACCTTTACCTGTCGATGTTTTTCAGAAGCTGGTTTTTACAAAAAAAACAAGTCATTAGATATGAATCACATTGTTCAGGTGCTGGTGTTTGCCTCAGCTGCTTATTGGCTTGTGTCAACATGTCAAACTGCAAGAAAATGGCTCATACCACAACATTTCTATGTACTTGTGTGCACCTACATTTCCTCAGCTGTTTCTCCCTATTGTGTTTAAGTAGTGTGAAGTGGTAACACTCATGCAGCAGGCTGCAATAATGCAATAATTATGCTGATTGCACCCCCAGTATGAGATGAAAAGGGATTAATCATAATGCATTGTGGTATTCAGTTTAAGCAGACAGTCCAACAACATACTGCACAATTTGTCACGGTCAGTACACATTGGTGTACTTTCACATACTGACAATTTTTCACCTATGTGACACATGCCATTTTCTGCCAGAATTGGTTTGCCAGCAGCTGGTCATTTTGAACATAGCCGTCGTCTTTCCTTGCAGTTTCTTTTTTAAAAATGAATGTAAAAAAGTTTGCTTTAATGTCAAAGCCTTTAGCATACCAGGTATGACTACTTTTGAGACTGCTTATAAGAATAAAAACGCATGGTTCAGTCGAAGTGAGTGTATATATTAAAGGTTTGGTATTCACATATGACTGCTGCAAGTCTCCAATAAGTGATGCCTTTAGTTGACTGCTAGGCACGGTTTGAAGTGCACCTGTGTTTCGCTCGAGTCAGAAAATTATTAGTGTAAAACGGCACTGTATGGCATGCCCAAAAACATATGAAGTGGGACACAGACCCTAGTCTCCTGTCTGGAAGTCGGCAAGCTTGTTCTGCTGGCATAATTGCCCCAGCCACCTCCCCAAGAGGTTTTCCAATTTAATGGTATCACCTGGATGGTGACTTCGGTCCTAGAGAACCAGGGATACTATTCAAGCATCCATGGATACATTGGAGTTGATTATACACTCCCTACCAGTCACTTTTCACATGTATGCCGATAAGCTTTAACATTACAGCTGAATTTGATATGGTAGGAGTGAGAATGGGCTTGATTTTGTTTTTTTTCCTTTGCAGACTGTAACCACTTAAATAAATGTGGAACTTGTACAACTTTTGAACAGTGTAGCAGTGTGCAGAACTACACGCTGTGGAGGGTGGGTGACTTTGGTCCCATCAATGGACGGGATAACATGATGGCTGAAATCTACGCTCGAGGACCAATCAGGTTTCAAGAAATGGTTTTGTATTTACCAGACTGTCTGAATGCACTTTTTGTTTTTTTCCACATCTTAAATAATATGTGCATTAATATTTCAGTTTTTGATCTGTCTATTTCTCAGTTGTGGAATTATGGCCACAGAAAAACTTGATTCATATACTGGTGGACTGTTCTCAGAATATGTTGAGAACCCTGGCATTAACCACATTGTGGCAGTTGCTGGCTGGGGAGTTGAAAATGGCACAGAATACTGGATTGTGCGTAATTCCTGGGGAGAGCCATGGGTGAGTCATTGCATACTTTCAGCTTCTGACTTTTCGGCTTGGTATTTTAAAATGAGGCATTATAAAATGCAATAGGTGCACTTGATTTTTTTACGATCCAAGTGACCTGATACTTTTTACTTCCTGAAGGGTGAGAAGGGCTGGGCTAGGATTGTGACAAGTGCCTACAAAGGAGGAAGTGGAAGCAAATATAACCTTGCATTGGAGGACGACTGCATGTTTGGAAATGTCATTGTACCAGAAACCTATCAATGATGTCTTGCATGTCACTGATTGTATAAAATACTTGAATTATTAGATGAAGGGTTTTGTATTAACTTTTTGTTTTTACATGAACCATTGTGTAACAATTGTAATAGTCTATTGTAATAAAATGACTTGTGATAACCACTTCATTTAGAAGATAATGGCCTGATCAGAATGAATTTTCATCTAGAGGCGTAGATTGATATTGCATTCAAACGCTGCATTCAGCATCACCATGTAAATACTGTCTGTTTCTCTCTGTGCATATGTAACACCGGACACACTGAAAGATTTAAAGTTGCTGTGCTTCAAAGTTTGACATTGAACAATAAATTTATGCCAAGGAAAGACAAATGGCTGCACAATCCTGTCATCTGTCTGTACACCTGTTGTGAATGAGGCGACTTGTAATGAACAGATTTCCTGCAAACTTGAAATGTTTACTGACCACTGAATATGGTCAACTCTGTGAATTAGAGGCACTAATGTGTAATTGCTTGAAAGTTGAGTCAAATTACTTGAACTGCTTATTGACCATAATGCATACCTTTACTACTTAGCCTCCGATCTAGCATGACATTGATTTTTATTTGCTTTTGTCGTATGAATATTTTATTGTATGTGGTGGTTGCTTTTACTCATTTTGTATGTTGATCAAAGAACCTTTTAATTACCTTTTTTGCATGTTGTCTGAGACCATGAATTCCACTCATTCCTATGGGGTTTATATAAAATCTGCACCAGACTGTCCCTCACCAGGGGTTTAAAATTTGATTAACAGCTGGAATGACCTATGTCTTTTAGGACTTCAGAGAAGCCTTACACTGGGTCAACACTGAAGCTACTGATACGCACTAGGAGAGCATGACACAATGTATTTTGAAATTCTTTTTCATGTTTCAGCCCTTGCAGCTTTAAGGATTACTGAAAGCTTCGGGTTAAAGTATTGTTTTGAAAAGGGCTGACAAATTTCCCCATATTTTCTTGTGCCTTCTAAAACAAAGTGGACAAATGACTGTTTCTTGCATAACCAGTGAAAATGTACATCAGAAAACTTCACAAGCAAATGAATTGTGATCATTTTTAATCTGTGCAAAGACCTCAGAGAAGCAAGACCCACAATGGGTGAGTCACGTCCTTGGTCTGGGATTAAAATTATCCCAATCAAACAGAAATGTAGTCTGTGTAACATGAGCCAGCGCCTGTATGAATCGACCACAGCCTTTAGACCCAATAAGCAGGAAATTGGTTTGAACTGGAATTGCCATGGTCAGTGGACTTGCTCAAGCCAAAGAAATACAATTATTTCTGCATATTAAACTTTAACTTGTGATCCATTTTTTTTCAGGGGGAAAACTTACCTGATGTGGAACTTGCCAACAGAGTACCCTGGGAAGAAATAATTTAGAATCTACATAAGACTTATTCAATCTGGAGTGTATTCTGAAGCAATCTTGGATTGCAAAACACTATGCAGTCAAGCTGTCCTTAACCAGGTTTAAATGTTGTGAGAAAGGTACAGTGACATCTTCATATCTGTTGTTTCTTAACAGTCTGATACTCTGTGAATGAAGTATGTACATATTTTTTACTGAATGTCCATGTAAAGTGAAAACGTATACAAGCGCATATAGCACTACAGGCAATTTCATACAGTATGTTCAGATACTGTGTACAAACATGTTACTGTTATAGGGATTTGCGAATATTTACAGTATGCTACAAGCTTTTCTCCATTCATTCAACCTTTATTTGATCTCTATCACAGACCTCATTTACAATACAACCAAGAAAATGCATATTTATAAATCCAGATGATGCACATGTGATTACTATATGTAAGGATATATTGTAGCATCAGTCTCAATGTAAGGCCTGTGTCTATTCATTGCTGGAGTGTTGCCTGAACACTTTCTTCTTCACATCTGCATCACTAAAAGATGATGAAATCACATGAGGGTCCTTGTTGCAAATGAGATATGAGTTGAACTTGGCAACAGGAGGATCATGACTGAAGACATTTGGGAAGAGGTGCTCATAAAGACTTTGTACACCTGAGGCAATTTGACCCAAAAACCTGCATTTCCTGTTATTGCTCTCTGCACCCTGAAAGGCAATCAGTGTCTGATTTGCCCCAAAACTTGTAAAATTATCTTTAGGTCTCCCGGGGTGAACTTGAACTATTTTATTTATATTTTCCTCTCAAGAAATAAATCATGTGGCCTGGTTTGCCTGTATGTAAATGTCTGTTGTCTGGAGCACTGAGGTTAAAATATAAGTGAGTAAATGCGAAACCTTTTGTGCTTTGTGAATGTAGTTATGAATGACATAGACTGTTATTGTGAGATTTTTGGTCAAAGAAAGCAGGAACTAAGTAGCTCTTCTTAAAATGCCAGTGACACTAATTTGCTCTACATTTCCAGTCTTGATTAAAACCCATCTCCCTTATTGACTGACATGCTTTATTAGTTTCATTTCTGCCATGCTCCTAGAGTAACATTCAGTTTAATCACCGGTTATCTACAGTGGAGCATACAACAGCACAATGGCATGCTTTGAGTTTATGTGCAATTATAAGAGTCTATTTTCTTGTTATTCAGCAAGGGAACAAAAGAAAACTGAACACTTAGATATTTGGTTCAGGGGATGTAACAATAATAAAAATGCATAAACACAAGCTGCTGTGCTTCGCTGCTGATATGGAAATGTTTCCCATTAACTGCAGTTTCCATTCAGCATCTCTGGGGAGAACAAAGGATAATCAAACCTTATGCAGTTCTGTTGACTTCAAGCCTTAAAACCAAGGCGAACCTTAAGCCCATAAAGCTGCTGTGTGTCCGAGTGGAGGCCCACTGTGAAAACAAATATTGGACATAATATGGTTGCACGATATTATATGAGCAAGCCCCCATCCTGGAGCAATCTTTCACGTGAAATCAAATTTGTGCTCTGATTAAATTTCCTGCATGTTTTCTCATTTGCATAATCACAAACAGGGCTCTAATGGCTGTGAATGAAAACACATGGTAATTTTTTGGGCTCAAAAAGAAAAAGGCACATTTGTGCTGTGACACAATATGGTATGAAAAATGCAGGGTGGAAATGCACATGAGCCATTTTCATACTGAGTGATTCAGCATTCATCTTCATTACAGTAATCAATATGGCAAAATGGATTTTTCAGCAATTCCTGCAAACTCATTATGTATTGTTTCAGTGATCAATATGTCTGTGTAAACATTAGGATGGAGAGGGAGGTTATTATATGAAAAGTTTATTACCAGTGCTGAGGCATGGATTATAAGCTGAAAAAAATTTAGAAGCCATTTCTAAGGTATGTTTGTGCAAGGCATGTAATGATTTATACATGGTCACCGGTGTACAAACACAAAAAACCTTCCCTGCATGTGCTTTGTGTAATGTTTCCAAATGCACTCACTTCTACAAGGCCACGGCTCAAACTTGGATGTGAAATGAGCTACAGTGATTGGAGGTAAACCAGACCACCGCGGAACATATTCTGTTATTACAGACACATATGTTCTCATATTTAGCTTAATAGGGTACGCACACACACTATAATGGATATTAATGATTTAAAATATGCCCAAATTATGCATTTAAATTATTACTCTAGCTGTATGAGCACATGCAGTGAGGGTGCAGACAGGATCAGATGTTTTTTCCTTTCTGCATTCAATATTAATCATTGATTTGTCATGTCAAATATTAACTGAGCAGACTTTTACCCCAAATGTGGAAAACACAGGGCATGGTCACATCAAATATTATGATTAAAAATCATAATGCATAAAATTTCAGTGGAAGATTAGTTCAGTGGTTATATAAATCATGCATTACCATCGGAAGCGGGTAGTTCTCAAATACATTTACTCCTTTATATGTACTTGAGTAGTTTTTTCAAAAAAATTACTTGTATGAGTAGTTGTTTGGTAAAATCCCAGAATACTTTTACTTAATAACATTCATAATGAAAAAATATTTCTACTCTAGTTACATTTGGCCACCACTCAGCGAGTAGGAGTAACAAAGCTGTAATTTAAAATAAGCAATTAAAATAAAAAAGTAGTCAGGTGACATAACAAAATGAGCACATATTTTCAAACATAATAAAAAAATTAACAAAAACATGAAAAGCAACAAAATTGACAAAAAGATGGACAAAATTGAAAAAATAAGCAACAAAGTGAATGAAACAAGTAACAAAATGAGCACAAATGTGCAAGCATTAAAAAAAATTACCAAAATTAACAAAATAAGTAACAAAATTGAACAAAATAATAAAGGAAACAAATAAAAGACCAAAATAGCTGTTTGAATGTAATATATGATGCTGAAAATTTTCACATTATGAAGTTACTCACATTATGAAGAGACACTCTTTTGCTTTTACTCAATGACTTATGTTTATGAGTATTTCTACTTCTCACGAATCAGTATAATTAGGAACTAACAATACTTTTACTTGAGTACTATTTCTGTTTACTCTACCCACCACTGATTATCATAGTCCCAAGCTCAGCAAAAGCATACAGTGTATGTGAGCTGATTTGCATTGCATAATACATTCTAAACACAAACAACACAAAACACATGGTGCTAATGAGCCCTTGCAGAAAATATGATTTGATCATTTAAAGGAAAGCATCTTCCTCAGCCAGACATCACTTTTCCTGATGATCTCTGTTTTCCCTCTGTCAGGCAAAAAACACTTACACAACAATCACTTAGTCACTGTGATTTCTAAATCGATTTACAGCCATAGCTGCCCTGCTAATGTTATGCATCATTCCTGCGCTAATCTCACTTCCTTGTCCAATATACTCGTGCGAGCTTGAGGCGGCCACAGAATTAGCTTTAGTTAATGGATGAGTATTAATCCCTCTTAGTCACAACAAAATTAAGGAATAATGTGGCCATGAATATTTTAGTTATAGTGCAGCAACACAGGAATCTACTCACACAATCTGCCCTGGCTTGCAAAAAAAGAATTGGCGATTACATACATTATTAATGCTTCATCATAAAATTCATATTTTGCTCAGGCTGAATGGAAGCTCATGAGTGAAAATCCAATGAGCAGTCAATACTATTTCAGACCAACTTGCTGAACACACAGAACAGAGAGAAATGGCCACTAAAACATCTGAGCTCATTGAACCGCACTTTTGCTCTGCTTTTATCACTCTGTCTCCTAAGGTTGTGCATTCTTATTAGATCCCTTAAAAATAGATGTGAAGCTTCCAAGTCACTGAGTTCCTACAGCCTCCCCCTGGAAGTTTTAATTAGAACACCAGTCACTCGTGTTATCGTTGGTTCAAGAGGGCCACTTCCACATTCTTGAGTTCAGGATCAGAGGCCTGTGAGGAGAGTGGTCAGAACAGCTGCTTGGTACTTTTTAAAGCAGATTTTACCTCAGGGATCACTGGGGTAGCTATTTTGACAAAATAATTACATAATTATATTCACAGCATTCGTGCACACATTTATATAATGTAGTTCTCATTTGTTTTTGCATCAGTTATCTACATTCTGCATCAGACCTTGATCGGTGCATGACATTGTCTGTTATTTGCATGTCAAATCCCAGTATAATTCATTTAATCTATCTGATTTGGTTGTGCGCATGCCTCATCCTTTCCAAATGGCCATTGTTTCCACAGTGGAATCAGAAATAATAGCCAGAGGAATACTACCAGTGTGGCTTTCATCTTTCACCCAGTGGCCATCATTACTGTAGGTTTTGTTTGACACTCACATTCAGGGGAGAGGGGGGACAGAAAGGTCTTTTGGTGTAAATGAACTGACCTGTAATTGCACTGTGCTGCCCCCTGTTGAAAAACTGCTCTGCATGTTGTGCTTATGTCACAGTTGACTGCACTGCTTGTGGTGTGTTTTTGGATTTTATGAGATTTTCATGTCAGGCTTCAACATGATGTGACAACTAAACATGAGCTGTTCTATAATGAGAAGTCATAAAAGGCTGTTTTTATTTTATTTAAGTTTATTTATGTGTCAGTAAAACAATCGTTTTATATTTAATAGGTTGCACAATTTTCATAAATTATATTTTCCATCATCCAGTCAAATCAAGTGCAGTTCTTCTATGAAGAACCTATAAGATTATACATTACCACAGTAACACTTTCAATTACCACTTCTCAGGATTGGTATGGGTGTATAGGTGAAAGATATGGCATAGTATAGAGTTTTGTGATTTACAAAAAAAGTAATGGCTGTATTAACATGTAGAAAGCATAATTCTCCGAAACGAAACCATTATTCTCTGTTGGCCTTTCATTTTCAAATCTGCTCCCTAAGTAACTTGATCCACAAACCTCCTCTGCATGAAGAAACACGAAAGAGTTATGTCTCTGAAAATAAGCACCTGATATGGCTTGAAATTTAACAATGAACTGGCTCATCCGAGCAGATTATTTCTCTCAGAGCAGTGGGAGGACAGCAACTGCAGGCAGACTGTTGTGGAACAAAGGGCCCTCTACTCTTGGCGCACAAGGGGTTAAAGTGAGTGAACGCCTGAGTTGGCGTTGATGGTTTTCACGCACAATGATTAACGATATTGAATCACGATACATACCAGGATTGTAATGTTTTAGTACCAAGGGGGAATAAAAGCCGAGCTATCCTCTTCTAATTGACTGATAGGCTACTCGCATTGAAATAATGTAATTAACTATAGCAAAGCGAAATTGTTTCTCTTCGCACTTGCCGAAATCATTAACTATTAAGAACTTTTTTTCTGAAAATGACTGAATCTCTAAAGCCAGAGAGGTGATTGATGTCTTGCCCGCAAAAAACAAATCTGTCCAAATGTGGCTTTGAAGAAAGGGAGCCTGCTTTCAACCTGATCAGAAACTTGGTTTTGAAGGCAGGGCGCCCCGCCCTCCTGCTCCTTATAACCACAAATCCTTGTCGCTGGACGCTCTAACATAACAGGAACACTGGAGACCACATCGCTGTACATGAACCGTTCCTGGAGACGAACTCTGGCTACAAAGACTTTAAGGATTACACTGGTGGTTTCACCTTTTCACAAAACGCAGACGAACAGAAGTAGCCATGGATTTTCTCAATCACAGCTATTTGAATGCGCGCAGCCCATATGACTATACTTTTAATTTTTGGAATGACTATCTGGGGCTGACGACTTTGGTTACGAAGAATAATAAGCTCAGCATGCCACAGAATCCCAACTCCATCACCGAGTCCCTGAAGGCGACCCTGGGTTTGGATGATTCCCCGCCGTGCCCGTGCGTAATCGCGGGCAGCGTTGAAGAGAGCGGGCACCTGGACTGCTGCTGCCCGTCCGGGAGCCCCCCGCCGGCCTCCATCCTGGACTTGAAAGAGCGTTTCTCTATACTCAGCCCCTTCCAGAACCAGCTCGGCGTGCAGCTGCCGGAACGCGAAGTGGGCTTTGGTGGGAGCTTCGCGGGGTTTGATCTGTTTGGCGTGGAGAGGAAGATGCGCAAACCCGCTTCCAGGAGCAAGCAGGAGCCCAAAATCTGCGTCTTCTGCCGAAATAACGGAGCGCCCGAGGAGGTGTACGGCTCCCACGTCCTGAAGACCCCGGATGGCAGGGTTGTGTGCCCGATACTGAGGGCTTATACCTGTCCCCTGTGCAGTGCCAATGGGGACAATGCCCACACGATAAAATACTGTCCACTGTCTAAAGACCAGCCATCCCAGCGACCATTAAAGGGAGGGAGGGCTGTGGGTGGTAAGAGGATGAAAATATTCTAAACAAACAAGACTATAAAGTAAATTGAATTGCACTGAACAATTTCCAGACGACTGTTTTGATTTCGGCTCTTGCCTTTATCCCAGTTTCATAAACATATTGATTTTTATCTTTGCTTTCTCTAAGATCTCTTATATTTTTATAGTTCCTTTATCCACATAGAATAATTTTATGCGTTATACATTGGATTTATTTTTCTTTCTAGTTTGTAGTCATTTGAGCGTGTGCATATAAATACACCTAGATGTATCAATAATCAGAAGTGTGAATAAAAATTTAAAAAGTATTTTTCGTCGTTAGGGAAACACACTGACATTGGCAAAGGGTATGAATGTCATATTTTTACCAAGTATTTTTGTACCGAGAGCTAAGCTCGCTATGATTTTCTTTCTCATCTTAGACAACCAAAGTTATGTTTGCCATGATAGAAGCTCAAGAATGTGTCATTAATGAATACTTGTGTGCGTCTGACTGGCTCTTTGATCCCATCTGCCTGCCTAGAAACTCCACAACATATTTTCCAACTTGCTCTAAAAGTTGACATTCAATCTGTGAGGCAGGAAGAAAAAAAGACAATGTAGCCTCTGTTTAAGGCATGTAGTCTCTGGGGAACGTTATAATCAATTGTTGCCAAGCCAAACCTCTTTTCCAATAGCCAATATGTGATGAGAAAGTTATTGAACTTTACAAGCAGTCAGTAAGCGTCAACGAGAGATAACTAACCTACAGTTTTTATGTTTACATTCCCAAAAAAGGGCCACACACTGGATTTCTTTGTCTGTCAGGTCTCTCTTTTGCTATTTTGTTGGGTTTTTTTTTGTTTGTTTGTTTTTGGTTTTTTTTTTTGTTTGTTTTGCCCTGATGAAATATTCACCAGAGAGTCTCATGGGCAGTTCTGCTCTGCAAATGAAGTGGAGTTCAGTCCCATCTACCTTTCACTCTTCTCTAGGGGTGAAAAAGAGCAAATGAATGTTAGTACACAACATGTTTTCAGAATTATTTTGTTCCTGAAGAATCCAAAAAAGATGCAAAAATGTTGTGAATGTATGATTGAAAATGTCACTCGCAGGACTGCACATTTCTGACAGTTTTGTTTACCAAAGGAACACAGTTGCATTGAAGAAAGAAGAGAGATTTGCTGTAATGTATATAAAGTGATGTTTATTCAGTATTTTAACATTACAAGTGACTTCAGAGGGCGCTACCTCAACAGGATTTTGTACTTACATGTAAAATGTCAACAGCAGTTTATTGATATAGTGCTGCCATTTATAATAAGGGTTTTGATAGTATTTTTGATCTTTGTATAACATAATTGTATTTTCATTTTGTTGCATTTAACATTATGGAAGTGAATTTCCAAGAAGCTATAAGCATTGTTCACCAAAAGGTGATTGTCTGTAAATAATGATTATGCCCATACTTTTTAAAGTTTAGTTGTTCAATGTTACATTTTTGAGAAGTGTGCAAGAGAGTGGATATTGAAAAAGGCTGACAAAAATTTGCCACTTTTAACAGAGGTTTTTGATTAAATGAATAAGAGAAAAAGAAACACTGTTGAACTTTGTTATTTATATTTTGCCACAATTTCCTGTATGCTGCTGTGCAGAATAACAACATATGAATTCACTAGAGAAATAAAAACTTATCAAATATTTTGAGCTATGTGGTCATGTTCTTAAGTGGGTTTACTCAACATGGAGTCATAAGGTATAATACATTTTCCAACACAAACATTTTGCATGAACCATGACTGCTGTTATATTTATTTGTCGACTGATTAAATTAAGCAGCAAAGTATAGAAAACAAATAAGAGCAGGAACAGCCTCCTCACTAACCACCAGACTATACATCTGACTGATGACTATGTGCTCAGTATAAGTGGTCAGTTCTTATGAATATAACATTTAGCAGAGCAAAACATCCATTTAACCTTTACATTTGGACAAACTCAAAGAGATCAGCTGCTTTCCTATCTTAAAGATTTGTCTTGCAAGGACAAACAGTGTCACGGTTATTTGTGGTTTTTTAGGGAGGTCTGCCCACACAAGAATGTCTTGGCTTATGCCTCGCCATTCAAACAGATCATGTTTGCTCTGAAGTGGATTGAATAGCTGGCCCTCCCAGCCTTCTCCGTCTGCCATCTGTGGAATGGCTGCTGTAGACTTATTAAGGGCTCAAAAACAGGACAGGAAGCTTTGCTGCTTCTTGTTTTTTTGGAAGTCAGAGCTATACACAGTTGTGCAGCTGTGAGTGCTTATGTCCTACTGCAGCAGCTTGGTTTGTTCCTTCAGTGAGGCAAACAATTACTACAGTTGGATTATGAGGAATTCATGAATGGCTTTCCTGTTTGTGGTCTGTGTAGCAGCAGAACAACCTCAGACATTCATAATGCTGCTGACACAGAGAGTACAGCACCACAACACATCAAGAGAGCTGTACATACATTAGCCTGAAGCATCTGCCTGATGTCATCTACACCTTAGCTTCTCCCACCTCCCTCCCCTTT